>JAHWFP010113976.1:0-11284 GCA_023313725.1 Lithobius niger
TCACTCCAATCCAGCATCCAGCTCCGTTAACTTGTTGACGTCAGTGGGTGGTCGCTTGGACTAATGGAATTACGAAAGAAATTCTCAATCCAGGGTGGTGGATATTTGGCGTGGGAAAGAAAGTTACAGCGCGCCAACGCTGTCGTAAATTCTCACGCTGGGGACCCATGCAAAGTCTTGATGAAGGAGAGGATGGTGATAAGTTGGAATTGCAAAGAAAAATAAATGTTAAGATAGACCTGAAATTGCTTAACAATCTCGTTTCGCGCTAGCGTGGGAAGAATTACATATTTTTAGTCGGTTGTCGAACACACGATGGACAAAGATGAGTCTTCGTGTAAAAGCAAACGACTAGTAGTGGATGACAAAATGGAATGATTAGAGAAAAAAAAGAGCAGGACGACTGTTATAAGACTTTGGTTTTCTACAAGGCACACGCTGGCATAAGCTCTTGTAGGAAGTGGACACATACTGAATTATTGCACTATTATAGAGCTATAGGGCAGTGACACGACGTAGTATTATTGTGTATAACTCTATGGTGGAGCCATTAACTTGGTTAGCTGCAAGGAGCACTGGAGGGAGAAAGGAAGATCGTCTTATTGAAGCCAATGCTATTAGACTGGATTTCTTAAGCCAATAACGCGCGATTTTTTTTGTTGGAGAAAACAACGTTCTTTTAAGCCTAAGAAACCGCTCTCAAAGCACTGTCTTGACAAGAAGTGCCGTTGTTTTCCGTTACATTTTAATCTAGTGCACCTTGTGGCTATTACCTCCAAATGGTGTCTCGTAGCCAATATGACGTCACTTGACGCTGCTCTATTGCTTGTTGTATAATAAACAGGCTCACTACTGTATCAATTGTCATTAATTATCTTAAAAATAATGATTGTTCTTTTGTAACGTTACACTTCATAATTAATTTAAAAGGCTACAGTATCGAACACAAAAACCATTTCGGAAAAGTGTAAAGATGAAAAGGTGAAGGTATACTTTACGTCTTGTTTGCATCGTTACAGACAAAATAATTCTGATTGTAGCCCGCTAGGCTAAAACTTTCACAATCCCTGCTAAGGTGTTCACCTAGATTTCCTATGTTAAGCCGACATTTCTATGTTTAATTTCTTCGCCGTCTCTCAATATATTCCACTCAAATTTAATATAATGAGTTTTGTTGGACTTGGTCATTTAAGTGACAGTGTACCTACATTTATTAATATCCGATTTGTCACAGCAGAGATCTGGACTTGAGCTGGAATAGTGATTTTCATTTGTGGCTTGGCCTTATTTAACGACACAGACTAAACAATTTTTCCTAGAATTTCACTTAGTCGTGCCATTCCAGAGTTGCATGGGGGTTTTTGCTTGGCTAAATGTGAACGAAGAAAGCAAACGAAAAAAAAATTCTCAATTTGCTTATGTAACAGCTAATTATTTACAGACATAAAAAGCCTCCAAAAAAAATAGGTAGAGCGGAATATAAGATGGTGCGCTGACTTTTTGTATGTTCACAGTCCTAAGTTACATGTGTATATCAACTGCTAGCAACTAATAGCATAGCTTGTCATGTCGAGAATGAATCCTAATGCTACCGAAATCTTGATATCTTGAAATCTTGAAAAAGTAAGGGGAAGGTACAAGGATAAACAAAACAACTAAAGGGCATGCACTGATTGAGTGAGCGAAGCGAACGAATTCAGCGATTGTTAGCCAGTGTCTGCAAAAATGAGATAGAAGAAACTTAGGCATGTGCAGAATGCTCGTTCAATAAACTAAGCCATGTCAATTTGGCTAATCGAACGTCTAATTGGCATTGGTAAATTTGAAAATTATCAATGTGAACATTTATAAATAAAAAATTCCTCCAGAAAAAAAAGGTACAGATGAAGATAAGACGGCGTAACCTTTTGTACGTTCACAGTCCTATGAAAGTTCTGATATCCACCGAAAACCAAAACTGGTGTAAAAAACCGCCAAGTTTCCAAAAAGGATCGGCCTCTGAAGGTAGTGATATCATTCAACCAGTGAAAGGCCGCCAAGGTTAATCCTATTAGCAAAGTTGATCGCACCGAATATAATACTTTGGACGTTAAATGAAAACTTGAAGATTACTTCCTTTCGAACTATTAGTCAGTGCGATCAACTTGGCTAGTAGGATTAACCTTGGCGGACCTTCACTGGTTGAATGATATCACTACCTTCAAAGGCCGATCCTTTTTGGAAACTTGGCGGTTTTTTTCACCAGTTTTGGTTGGTTTATAAACTGATGCACTAAGAAAAACGCGCACATTATTCGGATCACTTCCTTGAACATCTGTTTGATCATTTTTGCTGGGAGTGTCGGTCACCACCATACGAGTTGCAACAAGAAATCTCCTCTAGCGCAGCGAGACGTAGGCTAACGGATGAGCGAACGAAGCTATCGACTCAGCTAGTTAGCCTTTTAAAAGGTTGCAGTAAAAATTGTATGTATTTTTTTCGTACGCCAGAATTATAAGCCACAATCTGAACATCGCAAATATTTTTTTTTTATTAATATCGTTAGATTTTACTACACGTCAGTAACACCAACAATGTAAAAAAAAAAAAAACACGTAAACAAGCTTGTCAATTTCAACAACATTTAGGCTATGACTTTATTTACGGGCCCAAACCCAAATTACAAGCTATAATTAGCTTAAGAAACCGGAAGTTGGCAAATTGGAGGCCGGATGTGCGCAAAATGGGACTTCTCTACGTTCTCCCGTTTATTGCAACTGCGCCGCTTCGACCACCATTTCAAGGCACATGACAGCTGAAATGGCAAATGTAAGGAAATCCAGCCGTTTCTTATCCTAAATTTAGCTTATTTCAGTGAATGGGTTTTCAGACTTTCAAATATTATGACTACGAGCAAAATTGCGCACATTCACGTGTCGTCTTGTGCCCCAGAATCTAACTTGTCTTGTTTTTCCGATTACACGCCTACTGCTTTTCTACCACAACGGATAGTGTTGTGGTAGAAAAATTTCTCCCCCCCCCCCCCTCCCCCCGTCAAGATGGCTGCACAATGTTTTTGGTTGCACTCCCCGGACTCTTTTGTTTATTTTTCTTCCTAACTACGGCGCATTTCTCGAAGTTGAATTTATTAAGTACCTTCAGCTATTAAGGTCATGCGCCCCACATAAAACTAACTTATCAAATTGGTATACAAAAAGAACGTCTTAGCAAAAAAAAATAAAATTGTCGGAACTATACTCACAAAACACACCCGTTAAACTTAAATACTATAAAGAAGCCTTCTGATTGGCGTAAATAATAACACTACAGTTTGTACTCCTCTCGGTAAGAGGAAAACAAGTCCGTGGGAAAAAAGTCCACGCCAATAACTGCTGATAAAAGGTTTGTGGAATAAAACCAAAAAAAGGAAAAACTTCTCTAAGAAAAAAATCCGGGCGGAAAATCCACCGGCGTGGAAAATAAAAGTTGTTTTGTCATTTGTGTCGTTTTATATGTTATAGGTGATCGTAAAAAAAAAATAATAAACAGTAGAATTACAGTCCTTTTCAACTGATAAGTGCACGTAAGTGCATAAAGGTGGCTTACTGTACTACGTTATTTCTAGTGTATGATTTTTCGCTGTTTGGCTTTCATTTTTGTATATCGGTTAAGCATTACCATTAAATAAATACAGATGCAAACCTATTTACTTTGCCTTTTGGACTTAAATGTCAGACTGTCTGAGCGGGGAATCGAACCCGCAACCTTTAAAATCAAAGGCCAGAGTCTTAACCGCTCAGCCATACTGATATGGCCATGTCAGTATGGCTGAGCGCTTAGGACTCCGGCCTTTGATTTCAAAGGTTGCGGGTTCGATTCCCCGCTCAGGAAGTCTGACATTTAAGTCCAAAAGGCAAGGTTTTTGCATCTGTATTTTTCTAACACTTATCGAGCCCAATTGGCTTTCTGTCCCGTTTATAAGCATTACCATTCGCTAAGGGCCCCCGTGCACACGGCGACCAAGCCGCGTGGCCAGGTTGCTGCGGCCAACGAGAATGCTTACGGTATATGCAGCAACGCGCACTTGGCCGCCGCGGCCAGGCAGTCGCGGCGGCCACTGGGATTCCGGGCGGCGTGCTGGCGACTATATTTGCTCCGTGTTCATTTTTCACCACGTGACCGAGAATTATCAACTTTTTTTTTTCAACAAAAAAACGTTTAAGCTGTGTCACAGATATGACTTTTATGTCGTCAATAAAAATTTAAACAGAGTAGCCATCAAGTGCTGGTGAAAATACGAAATCACGACGTTTCGGTTCCAAGGTCGGAACCGTCTTCAGGTGAAGGGTTTAAAACATGTCTAACAACTTAAAAATAAAAATAAAAATTAATAAAATAACAGCAGAGCTGAGTCATGGATATAAAACTTACAAGTCATAAGGATGTAAGGTTCCACGCTAAAAACTAAAACCAAATAAAATAAAAGTCAGCACAATTCGAAAGAATGTGCCAACAGTCACACCAAACTCACCCAAGTCTGCTGGTCGAATTGATAAATATTTATTAATTTTTATTTTTAAGTTGTTTTGACATGTTTTAAACCCTTCACCTGAAAACGGTTCCGACCTTGGAACCGAAACGTCGTGATTTCGTATTTTCACCAGCACTTGATGGCTACTCTGTTTGTATTTTTAATAACTAAAGTGCTTTTTAACTTTCTACTTTTTTTTTATGTCGTCAGGCGGCCAAATCTGTCTCATTTTGCCTCAGATAATGAAAACAGCCAAACTGCCTTACTGTAAAAAAACACAAGTGAGTAGTGGTCGTCATGCTCATATATTTTATCTGGATAGGACGGACGTCAATGTTGTCATTGAATCTTGGCGGGCGACACACTAGCGTGTGTCTTAAGTGTATCTTAGCGCCGGTGCACACGTGCAGTCGCCGCATTTGCGGTCGCCGTTGCGGTACCGCATTTGTGGTTCGGTTTACGTACCATCTGTTGGGTACTGCACACGTACCTGCGTCGACATTGCGTTACCGCCCGCCGCTCGTGCGGGTCGTTTTGCACCGCAATTCCCCCCGTCAACGCAGCGGTACCGCAGCGTTAAAAAAAACGCATTTGCATCTCTGAGTACCTTGGGTGACTTGAGCGATACACACGTTCGCCGTTTACAGCAAAAGCGTTACCGAAAATGGCGTCCAATTTCGAAGAAATAGACATGGAATTGTTTATTGGGGGAGTAAAGAACTATCCTGAAATATGAAATGTTGCTGCAGAAATGATTGAAGACTCATTGGGAATTAATTAAAGAACTTATCCGAATTTTTTAGTTAATCTGCAAAGGATGTATAACATTTTCTTAAATTAGTACATCAATGTACCAAAATTCGTCGCATTGGTTTTAAAATATATTTTTTGTTCACGAGGTAGGCGAAAAAAGCAATATCGTCTCATTGGTTTCAAACTATAATTTTTTGAACACGAGGTTAGGGAACCGAACGCACACATACGTCACGGAAGCGGCACCGCAGCGTCAACGCGCGTTAATAAAACACACATGTGCATTGATTGGCTGCGTCACCGCAGCGTCGCCGCGCGTCCAGAAAACGCACGTGTGCACCGGCTCTTAATACTCCGAGAACTCGTTCAGTTTGGAAGTTAGCGGTGTAGTTAACTGGAGCTTAAAAACTTTTTTTTTTATTTGCGATCCCTTCATTCACTGCCCATAAAAGCTAGTAGACCCAGATATTTAAATTTGTTAAGTTTCGATTGTAAATAACTTGGTGCATGCGCGAATTGCTGCACCATCTGGCTTCACCCCATTGTACTAAAATAAGCACTCCACACAATCACAGGCTCTCCTGATGGAACCAATCTCATTTCCAGAAGACCCCTCTTTAAAACATAGTGTTTCACGTAAGACTTGCAGGCCTACCCTTTTACGATTGGGGATGCCCCCCTCTCGGTTCGTGAGGACGAAATTTCCAAGCTAAACATTGATCTAAATTGAGATAATCTTTCACCCGGAAGTCTATAAGTGTTCTTTAAAGGTAAGGAGAGGACATTACGTTGAGATTTTGGCGACGAGCCAGCGGCACCCGCCATTGACATTGCACTACAACAAAGCACTTCCGCTTCGGCGAGACGACACCCAATTTTGCGCGTGTGAGCGTAAAACCAAGCAAGAATATTCTCCTTAGACAGTAATATTCCAGGATGGAAAAATTAAAAAAAGGGCTCATCAAACCTGGATCGGAGGAAAGGAACAAAAGGGATTTGATTAAAAACGAAGGAATGGAGTCGGATCTCACGAGAGTTGTGAAGCGGCTGATACCAGACGTCAACATTTTGCCAGATCGGGGCTCCACTGCCGCTGGCCTTCACAAGCGTAAATCAAACACACAAACGAAATTTCATGTCGAGTTGCCGCCGAAAATATCATTACCTGTAATTTTAGCATTCTTATCTTTAAATGCTGTTTTCCTAGAGAAGGAACTTATAGGCCTATGTCTGCCAGCTCGGTAACCCAGTACGCATGCGTCAATCGCACTCCTATAAACTGTCGGATTTCCGGCAGTTCTGATTGTTGGAGGTCGAGGGTTATGGCTACCAACCTTTGCCTTTAATCTTTAGCCTTTAGCACACCATATGTTTAAAAGGCTTAACACTCGGTTTATCCACAGCTTCTTTAAATGTTTAAAAGGCTTAAAGGCACATAACTCCCTCCGGTATATTTTAACAATTTCCTCGATACATTACCGGAAATAGTTTTATATGAATTCATTTACCTTTTATTTGATACGATCCCGAGGACAGATGTGGTGCGTGTACGCTAGTAAGTTTCTTTTTTACCGCTCGGTCCGAGGAGTATCTCACTCCCGCCAGAAAGCTTCTCGGGCTACTTTCGAAGTTGACGTCACGCGATGTTTACACGCCTAGTCTGTGACGTAGTGATTCTTCGTGCACTTCAAGTCACGTGACTTGCCACTTCTGAGCTAAAGCCAAGTGAGATAGTAGCTGCCTTACTCGAGGTACGCAGCTTCAATCCCAGTAAACCTTTTTCTGAGCTTATCAGGAGAAATGGCGAGTGATGAACGCATTTATTTATTCCACCAAGTAGATTTGCTACCGAATCGGTAAAGGAAAGGACAAAACGAGAATTGGATCGACAAGGTTTATCCTATGTTTGCCGCAAGAAACTAGGATTAAAGAAGGGGTGGGGCATGGGGCAGGGATGTCGGGATCCTGCCATGGTGATGGACAAAACCAAAGGCGGAGAAGAAGTTAAATTGCGGATTGAGTTTCAGACGTAAACTCTCGTAGCAGACAAAAGGCCAAAGGGGAAAATGTTTAGCTGCACTACCAATTAAATTACAACTAGGGTCGGTCGGGAGAAGTTTTTTTTTTGATGGTACACTTAAAACGGACCCAATTTTATGCCGTTTATTTAAGCTGTTTCTGTACAGTAAAGCCGTTTTTGATTCCCGCATAATACTAAAACATGAAGTCACAAATTAGGCTGCAAACTCGGCTGCAAGGGAAAAAATAACGGTTGGGGAGAATAAATGAGATCGGTCGCAGGGACGTAAACCTACTGTCCGAAGAAGGGGGGGGGTTAAATATCTCCCCCCCCCCCAAAAAAAAGCGATACATAATGACTTCTCCATAAGCATGCCTCCTTGAAATCGCCAATAAATTAATATACGTAACATAGTCGGCAACGATAGGACGTAAATTTCGACATCAACACAGAATAAAGACCCCAGAATCTTTTATTTGGTTAACTTCGTTCAAATACAAATAACGTGTGGGTATTTTACCGCAGCAACAGACAGGAGACATTGATGATCATCTGCGCCAATGTTTGTTTACCTTTTAGCATTTGTACGACGTGTCACATGGCGCGGCTCCGAAATATGATCTAGCGTCGGATGTGACATCATGCTTGTTTCAGAGAGCAATGCGCGCCGCGGTCGTGTGAACTATATTTTAGCGCAGTTGACGTATGAGTAAAGCGGCCAGAACGGAGGGGTTTCACGTAGCATGCGAACCGCGTCGCACAAGACCGCCAAAAACTGCCGCGAGGCGCGCTGAAAGCGCCGGAATCATAGCATTGATTAGTGACATCAGCAGCGGGATGTACAAGAACGTGGCAGTCTTCTCATTATTAGATTTCCTAGTGTTGTATCACGAAACGAACGTTTTTTTAAGGTAACGGTGACTATCCCTGAAGTCTTCAGACGATTTATTGCTACGGTCGGCCAACGATCGTTTACTACATTTTTAATGAGAATTGAAAACGCCGTAGTGTTGGGCCGCTAAAAATTAATTAAGCGGTTCTCGGGAGCGCACGCATGATTTTTTTTTCTCAGTGCATGAAACGTTTTTTTATAACGTAGTCTAAGAATTTAAAAAAAAAATCGGATCACGCATCAGCTCTTTCGTCAAACATTCCTGGAGCCCATGGCCACATCAACTCTTTGCTTCATTCACATGATCGCCTCGAAACAAATCTAAGGAACAGCAGTGACAGAGGCAGGTCGCAACTGAAAACTTGGATCTAAAGAATGACTTTTATCGAATATGCAACTTTTGCACGATCGATCACCATGTAATTAAAACACAGATATTGTACTACACAACAAAATGTTAGCTACTGATTTTGTTTTGTCTGGGGAAAAAAAGCCATCGCCCGCATCTGAAAAATCACGAATAAAACGTAAAAAAAACACCACCCGCTCGCGTCGCTTTTTTAGTACCACTCCTGAGAACCACTTAATTAATATACAGTACAATACACATGTACCTTAATTGGTTCTTCTTCTGTTTGAAATATGAAATTATACCTCCGGAGACTTTGTTTTGACGTCAAGTGGACAATGCGGTACGTAGCAAGAACCCATTGTTGTTAAACTTTAATAATCTAGTGTCAATGCAATGTTCTAAGTTCAAAATCCGCGTGTTACGAGTACCTTTCACAGTTCAATCCGCATGCTATTGTGCGCGCAACGTAACTTGAGTCCTACAGTTATTTTATGAGCGGCTACCCCTTCCTGGAGGAAGCGGCTTTAATCGACGGCCGCCATTGTTTTTGTAACCATCTAGGATATCAACAAGGTGTTCTGCTATCGAAAACGTACAATCGATTATCTGTATTCGTTCTGGGGCGAACTCAAGATAGGCCGCAGTTCATTTTTGGGGTGTTCGCAGCGCGACTGGTGGCAGAATCGGCGGCTAACTGTACGACGCGTCGAATTTTTAACGTTTAGTTTTTTAAACATGCAAGGAAGCTGACCGAGTTTCATTTTTCGTATTTCCGGCAGTCGTGAATGCTGACTAATTACTTGTTTACCTCCTTCAAAAACGTATTTCTCTTATATTTTCAGTATTTCAGTGCATTTGTTGACGTCGAAGCACCCAAGTAATAGTTTAATGAAAACTATAAATTTTGTAATTGAACCGTTCCAGTAATAATAAACTGGTGATAACAAATTAACAGCTTATTTACGTTTTTCTTTTTAATTTCGTTTGAAAATAATTATGTTAAAGCTGAACATATAAATATTTTGAGTAGCCTATATATTTTAACCGAATATGTAAATATTAAAAAAATATTTTTACGCTCATCCCAGCGTAAATCACCATATTTTAAAACAAATGACACTTTAAACCAAAATTCAACTAGCTATTAAGCCCAAACTACCTTCTATAAATATTTTAATAGACCTACCGAGTTCATATGAAAGGGCGTAAAAATTTCCATCTACACCGCACCCCCCCTAAAATAATTTCTAGGCCCCCCCGCAATTTAGGGGCTACCTGGAGGCCCCAGCAGTAATAAAAACTTTCTTACAATGGTACAAACACAATGTATTCACTCTTCGCTTACGTTACGCTGCGAAATTTAAATGTAAACAGCTTTTTTGAGCTGGATCACTGGCTCATTACATAAAGGCTGAACGTTACACATGTAACCCAGTGACCTATGACCCGGTCTGACCAAGTGTACTGCAAAGGGAACGCCAACTCAGCAACTAGCTGAAGGAAAGAGAACCCCGTTTCGGGACAGTTGGGATTCCCCTTTAGCTAAACTAAAATCGGGGTCAAGCGTGGACCAACGCGAACAGGTAGGTGGCCGAATCACTACCACGCGATGCTTCACCCCTGCACCAAAGAGAAATAGTGCGCATGTAAAAACGTTATTACATTAGTTATTAATAGCTAATCGCCCAAAACAAACTTTCATATGAATAATGTGGATTAGTAAGCCTGATTACAGCGACACAAATTACTCATACACTGCAGTTTATTAAAAGCCAAAATATTGCGTTTTTCTCCGCCAATCGACCAAAATCAAGATGGCTGCTTCCTCTCCGGTCACGTTTTTCAAGCGCCAGGCTGCAGGAAAGGCTTTGACAAGCTCTCAGAAGCAGACGGTTTTGAATGTGTACAGCAAACTTCGGCAAAAGGATCCACTTAAAAGCGTGAAGGCCATTGTAGCTGAAACAGCAGAATTAACTGGAATTTCGAAGACTTCCATCTTCAGTATAAAGGCCGAGTTCCGTTCAAGTGCGGGCCGCTTGACAACTCCCGGGAAA
The DNA here is from genome assembly GCA_023313725.1 of Lithobius niger. NCBI lineage: Eukaryota > Metazoa > Arthropoda > Chilopoda > Lithobiomorpha > Lithobiidae > Lithobius > Lithobius niger. The sequence goes on from JAHWFP010113976.1 coordinate 10,582, forward strand.
AGGCGTCCTGGCTCCGTCGGTAAACGATCGCGGCTGAAAATTTACGACGACTTCACGCAGTCAGCAATGTGGAAATCAGACGGCTTGTCTGATATTATTGTTGAGAAACTTCAATTTACCGTTAATGGATCAAGTGACGAAGATTCAAGTATGGAAGAGGAAAGTGACTCTGCTTTGAGTGGAATTGAAGATATTGCTGAATAAACACATTCATTACCGTCTGCTGAAAAAACGGCCTTTTTCAGGGCCACCAAATTCAGGAAAGAGACCAAGTTCCTTGTTTTTTTTTTGTTTTCAATAAACTAATAAAATATTAAAAACCAAAACCCAACACCCCCTCCCTACTTCCCCTCCTTCATTATTAACCACCTGTTTAACAAAAAATAGCCTAATCTGATTCCAAAATGATTGTAAATTGTTGCCTCCAGATTCACTAAAGAGACCCCTTTCCTTTTTTTTTTCTATTAAAATAAACTAATAGTTTTTTTTTTTGGTTTCGTCCTCTTTTTTTTTTCCTTTCATTCCCTTTTATTTTGCTTACGTTCTTATTTGTATAGCGCAGATTATAACAATGAACGAAAGCAAAATAAAAGAGAAAGAAACCAAACAAAAAAAATAGGACGAAACCAACGTAAAAAATACGTAAAATGTTAAAACCAAAGCCCTCCCCCTCCGTTGCTCATCCCGGTTATGAATAGCCTGT
>JAHWFP010113976.1:11384-24998 GCA_023313725.1 Lithobius niger
TCCTTGCTTTTAAGTTTTTGAAAACTAATTAAACACTTAAAAATTAAAGTGCAACCGTCCCCCCCCTCCCCCACCTGGCCATTTTCCCCTTCCCTGTTTATTATCACCAATGATAAAAAACAACGTTATTCGAGTCTAAAAATATTGCAAGTTGCTTTCCCTTACGTTTGGCCGCTAGCCTAAGCTAAGCCAAGAAGACGTAAACAAAGCGGAGGAATATCTGAATTCGTAAGTAGTCCGTGATTAGTCCTTGAGCTCTGTTCGCGTTGGTCCACGGTTGACCCCGATTTTAGTTTAGTTAAAGGTACAGGAATAGACAATGAATTTTATTGTGCGCGCAGCGTAACTTGAGTCCTGCAGGTATTTTATGAGCGGCTACATCTTCCTGGAAGAAGCGGCTTTAATCGACGGCCGCCATTCTTTTTGTAACCATCTAGGATATCAACAAGGTGCTCTGCTATCGAAAACATACAATCGATTATCTGTATTCGTTCTGGGGCGAACTCAAGATAGGCCGCGGACACTATAAATACTTCTTTACCACACAAGCATTGATGCAGCGCTATTTCCTGGACGAAACACTCCATTGTTACGATTTAGCATTGTTACGCGAAAACTCCCATCGTTCGCTTGGAAACGTGCCCCAACAATGCAACGTTGTTTTATTTCAACAATGGAAAGATGTTCGTACAAACATTGGCATCTACCAGGAACGATTAAAGGGATCTACCTCCCAGCGCCATTTTTCTCGATCCTCCACATCAAGTACGGCCCCAAAGGTCTATTTCCTTACCGTTAGTCTTTACCTTGCTAAAAAACCGTTTTAAAATGCGGCGTTTAGGAGATTTTCTGTTGAATATTAATTAAGTAGATCTCGGGAGCGCACGCATGGGTTTTTTCTCAGTGCATGAAACTTTTTTACTGTATCCGACACGTATCGTATATGATGGTTTGCGCGCTTACAATAATCAACGTTTCATCTCTTGTGTGTTCATATACTAATTTTCTAATAATTATCCATGTAATCAAAAATCTGAAAGACTAATGCGGTAAAAATTAAAATTAATTATTCCATTCGATCGCCAAAGCAAAATTATAAGATCCTAGCCTAGAAAATTATAAATTGTGATGTTAAAATATGAGAATTATTCCGGTTTGTGACGACACGAGTTCGTGCTGGTTCGTCTATTAGGCACAATCCCAAATGAGACAGTAACTTCGTTCTTCGTTGCGAAGAACGGAGCTAGTATTTCAGATGACCTTGGTGTTCTATATGCGCGGAAGGCGATCAGCGCGAGCTGTTATAAGGCAGGCGGAAGGTTATAAGCAAAAGGTTTGTAGATTACAACGAGCAGCTGGATAAAATACTTGCAGGTGACAAAAATGGTTGCAAATCTGTTGGACAATCGGGCATTACATCCCTAATGTAGGCATTGTAGGGGAACGGTTTTGGTTCGTCGGACGACTCTTTCTAAGAAAACACAGCTTTCAAAGATTGTTGATTTTCCATTACTGACTAGCTAGTCATGCTAAAAATCATGTTAATTTCCATAGACTTTAAAGAGCCGATTATGAACGTATCAGAAGACCTTAAGAAAAAAGTTGCCGTGTGCATTGGGCGACATTAATTCTACATGCCGTTGGTCGGTTTACCAGAAACGGCGAACTATAATGGCACATATCTGCCTACTGTAACTCCTCCATACTAAACATAAGTTGCATTGTTGTTGTTTAAAGAAAATCGGCCATACCCGAGCCATACCCATCAACACACAGTCAACTTACCCAGTAAACTATTCGGCCCGAATACAAAAATATTATAGGGGGCAGACAAAATGGCCGCCACGAGTGGCCCATTTCATTTCTTCGAGGTCTGTTCGGGAATTGGCTAAGCAAATAGGGCAGTGACACGACGTAGTATTATTGTGTATAACTCTATGGTGGAGCCAGTAACTGAGTTAGCTGCAAGGGGCACTGGAGGGAAAAAGGAAGGTCGTCTTCCTGAAGCCAATGCCATTAGACTAAATTTCTTAAGCCTATAACGCATGATTTTTGTTGTTGGAGAAAACAACGTTATTTTAAGCCTAAGTAATCCGCTCTCAAAGCACTGTCTTGACTAGAAGTGCCGTTTTTTCCCTTACATTTTAATCTAGTGCAGCTTGCAGCTATGTCCACCAAATTGTATCTCGTAGCCAAAATGACGTCACATGACGCTGCTCTATTGCATCAGTGAAATTTTGTGCGTAGAGTAACGCCATCTATTGCCAAATAGCGGCAACTGACAAAACGCTTAGTAATTCGCTATCTTAATCCCAGTAATCACCCGGGAAATAGATTACATGTAGAAATAAATAAATTTTCGTATTTTTGCCACAAAGCTATTAAATTTCTCGGCTGCACATAGCTCTTCAGTAAATAGCGACATGTTCGTTTATCCAGAAAGTGTTTCAAGGAAGTCAGCATTTTGTACGGAGGGTATCACCCTCGGTTAAAGGGGCACCCGGCCTGCCTTATAACATTCCGTGTGCCTTATAACAGCTACGCACAGATCACCATCCGCGTATTTACAGCGACAAGGTCGGCTGGGGTGGTAGCTTCGTTCCTCGCAGCGAGGAACGTAGCTGCTGTCTCGGTTGGCTTTGGGAATAATACACGAAACAGCATCAAGTTAAAGATTGTGACGTCACAAATCAGAATGATTGTCGTATTTTAACATCACAAGTACTATTTTTTTTGTTTTATAATTTTGCTTCGGCGATCTATTGGAATAATTAATTTAAATTTTTACTGCATTAGTCTTTTAGATTTTTGATCTCATAGTAATTACTAGCAAACGATTAAAATTACTGCGGACACACAGATAAAACTGCAAGGTCATTGTAGGCGTGCAAGCATCATATACGTTCTTAAAGTTCCCCACTATTCAACAGAAAACCTCCTAGACGCCACATTTTAAAACGGAGTTTTAGCAAGGGAAAGACTAACGGTAAGTAAATAGACCTTTGGGCCGTACTTGATGTGGAGGAACGAGAAAAATGGCGCTAGGAGGTATGTCCCTTTAACAAAATGTTGCAACAAGCCATATCAATCGCACCAGTGGCTCTTTCAGCGGCCATATTGTGCAAACCAGTCTTGTATGCTATTTTTCATTCAAGATCTGGCCAGACTGTAGTAAAGCCCTGAATCAAGCCTTGTGATTCAAGTGCCGAACAGTGTTGTCACCACTGTTCACAGTTGCGACTAGCGACTTCAAACCAAATGCCAACTGAGACCGAGAACCGTTCACATGAATCGGATCGTGTGCCTTCTTCTAAGTCTTGGCATGATTTTCCTCTAGATTCAAATTTCAGTGCTTTTATAATAAACGTGATTCGAGGTTGTTTTCCAGGAAGAGTTTTGTTTGGGGTCGTCATGCGAACTAATACCGATTTCGCATTGGTAAATTCAGCGGCCAGGCCGGACTGGGGCGAGCCGGCCAGTGCCAATCGGGGCCAGTGCTGGTCTGGCCGGCCCGCATTCGCGCTGGTTAATTCTACAGCTCGCTGATCACGATTTATAGCACCGCCACGTGTCGGTTTGTGGCAGTTGACACTTTCTACTTTCTACCGCTACACTGCAGCACCATTCATAAACCATTCTGATTTAAGCGGCGCGCTGGCCGGCTCCGTCCTAATTTGATTTCGTGTTAGTTAATAAAGCGGTCTTGGCCGTGCCTGGCCCGGCCAGGCTCGCACCATTGGTGTGAGCCGGGGCCGGCTCTCGAAATACCGGTCCGGCCTAGGTCGACCCGATTTCGCATTGGTTAATAAAAAGGTGCCCAGCCCTCCTTGGCACGGCCAGGGCCACTCGAATTTACCAATGCGAAATCGGTATTAGACGCCTCTTGCTTGCCGTAGCAAACAACGTCATGGGTCAGGTTGGCAATCGCCCTTTCGATTCGTACCCACCACCACACCTGTTGTGGGAGATGCGTACCAGCAATATTCTGTAATTGGAGACAAGCATCAATCGCCGGTCATGGATGCCCCACTCTCGCTTGTAGTGGGCACTCACTCGTCTATGATGGGCTCAAAAGTGCCCCTTATGGGCACCCCATCGCCTGTTGTTGTGGGTAGATGTTCAGGAAGTGGAAGGCGTTCTCCTTTATCCTTTCGAGGTCGCCATCTGGAGTCACCATCCGTTTGCTTTCATGGTTCGCCAGGCTAAAGATGATAAGAAAGCTCCAGAACGCCTGGACCTGTCGGGGACTGACTGTGATGATGTTATTGCTTTTTTTTCCTGGGTTTTGGGAAAATTTTTTTTTTGTTAAAAGGGATACCCGGCCTACCTTATAACGTTCCGCCTGCCTTATCACAGCCATACACAGATTGCCATCCGTTTATTTGCCAGAACCAAGGTCGACTGGGGTGGTAGCTGTGTTCCTCGCAGCGAGGAACGTAGCTGCTGTCTCGGTTGACTTTGGGAATAGTACACCAAACAGCATCAAGTTAAAGAATGTGTCGTCACAAACCGGAATGATTCACGTATTTTAACATCACAATCTATAATTTTCTAGGCTAATGCCTTATAATTTTGCTACGACGATCTATTGAAATAATTAATTTTAAGTTTACCGCATTAGTCTTTTAGATTTTTGATCTCATGGTAATTATTAGAAAATTAGTACATGCGCACACAGAGATGAAATGTCATGATTATTGTAAGCGCGCAAAGGATCATACACTGCGGGACGCAGTAAATAAAGTTAACAATTATTCAACAGAAAATATCCTAGACGCCACATTTTAAAACGGATTTTTACCAAGGGATTGACTAACGGTAAGGAAATAGACCTTTTGGGGCCGTTCTTGATGTGGGGATCGAGAAAAATGGCGCTGGGAGGTATACCCCTTTAATAGCTTTACTTATTGTTTAAAGTTAGGATTTGCAAATAGATTGTACATATTGTAAAAAGAATTCGGCCGCACTAACTCAACTTGGAAAGTGTGGTTGTACAACGGGTCTGGGGGGGGGGGGGGAAGGCTGTAGTATCTCTGCATATTGTGGGATGGCTGGCGTCACCATCCAGGTAATGACTTTGTAAATAAAAGAACAAATGTCAGTCAACAGTAATCTTGAGTTCAAGCTGCTTCGTTCATGCAATCACTAGTAGTCGTACCCGGCTTCGCCCGGGGTTTTGTTTTGCCCGTGGTTGTTTCCCAGTTTTCGCTCAGTGTTGCCTGAACGTAGAGTGTGAAGTGCGACGGGCATCTTTTGTTTCCTGTTAAACTCTCCCTTTCCTCCAATCCTCTCCTTCCCATCTCCCCACCCCCTTTTCGCCCATCCTTTTCCTCCCTTCTCCATTCCCCTCCTATACACCTAACCGTCCCTCCACTTCCGTACCTCCCCTTTCCTACACGTAGTTAAATTTGGATGGATAGTTGAATTAAATACTGCCCTTGTCCCTTTGCGGGATTTGTGCAAATCAAATTGCGACGGTCTCGACCCCAAGCAACCCCAAAAAGTACCTATCAGGTTCTGTTAATGCGTAATCATATGCTTAATGGTAACAGACGCGCTGCTCCCCCCGCCCCCCACCCCATGTCACAGACGCAGTGCCCCACACACGGGCATTTGCCGTTAATCCCAGCCTCCTCCCCACTCCCAGTTTATCGGTTTGGCTTGAGCAATCCGTACCGTGTGAAAAATAACTGTCCTTCGTGCCTGACGTCATTTAAGACATGCCTCTGCGATGACCGCGCAGAGCAAATAATTGTTAGTCGAAGCAACAATGTACCAATTTCAACTTCTTTTCAAGGCAACAATGTACCAGTTTCAACTTCTAGCCAAAGAATTGACACACTGGTCGTTTTCATTGTAGGGTAGGGGTTCTCTTTTCGGGGGTCGTCGTTGCTTCGTTTCTGCTATGAGACTTTGGTTTATAATGTAAGACATTAACTGGAAGAACTTGACAATCTGAAAAATAGATGATTGTCTCACTTGCGTCTTTTTGCCACTGTGCCACGTTCCATGGTCACTGCGATCGCATCCCAGCAAAGACGTACGAGGGCAAAAAGCCATCCTTGTCCATTTTCCCTCCTTCCACATCTATGATATCCGCCATGGAGGAAAAGAAAAGATCCCAATGATCCCTGCCAAGACCTTGGAAGAGGAGTAGTACCATCTCCAGTTCCCGAGGATTTATTACTATACGGAAGCAATTTGTGACGACAGCACCATTTATGATCGACTGCGCACGTCTGGCTTGTCTGTTTGTTTTGCTGCGCCGTAGGTTTGTATCTCAAACATGTCAAACTCAGATTTGCCAGCGCCCTCCTTCGTCAAAAGTCGGCAAAATTTTATGGCCCGTTAAGTTGGAAGCGTATTGAGATTGGCCACAGGGCAATTTACGGGCAACTATTTTGAAAAAAAAACACTCAGTCAGTGTATGAATGGAAATGATTTAGTGGCTGATAAACAAAAAAAATACATATTTTTAGTTCAGTGGTTAAACGTTTAATGCCTTGTTCATTGTGCTAAGTAAGGTGTGCGCGAGTTAACGACTGTCTGGAGGACTTGTGGTTTTTTTTCTTTTTAGTTTAGTAGTAAAGTTACTACTGTTAAAAGAGTGTAGTAAACTTTTTATGACAAACGAAGAGCACACTGGGCTAATTTCGTTTCTTTAGCCAAAGCGTTCTCTGTTTTTTTTTTCTGTGTGAAGCATACAACGCGGCTTCTCATTCTGCCGGATTTGCATCATCCTGTAAAACTTAGCGAATTAAAACACACGCTAGTATGTCGCCCGCCCAAAAACAACGTTAACGTTAAAAGGACATTCCTTCTCGCGAATTTCGAACATCCTGCTTGAAATAGCTTTGCGACTATTACATTGGTTATAACAAGAATTTATAGGGTTTGGGACGAGAATTTGTAACTCTAAAAAGTCCCTATTGAAACGTCTTAGACTTCATTCCAATTAGTTCCGTCCGAGTTTTCAGAGGGCGCCACACGTTCTATCTGGTAATTTTTGCTCATATATTAGTCCATATCTAAAGTAGACTAAATTACAACTAAGCTAAACTAAATAATAGTTAAATACAAGCTAGTTTCGTTTAGTTTAGTTTAGTTTTAGGCTGAAAACTGAGTAGAGATTTTGACATAAAACTAGTGGTGCCCTCTGTAAACTTACACGGAACTAATTGGAATGGATCTAAGGCGTTTCAGAAGGGGTCTGAAGTTACAAATTCTCCTCCCAAACCCTATAAATTCTTGGTTATAGTGAATGTATCAATCCCGTTTCTCTCGAGGGGATACGTTAGGAAAATAAATGCCTTTGCAACATTCACACACGTCTGAACTAATGTTGCCAAACTGAGCCAAACAGGAAAGCCAACCGGAAGTAATGTACCTTTAAGGCCTGTCTTATCCAGATAAAATATATATGAGCATGTCGAATACTGGAAACTTACTATGTCTTTTTCAACTACGGCAGTTTGGCTGCTTTCAGACATCTGAAGAACAATAACAATGCGAAGGAAAAGTCTGAAGCTGCCTTTGAGCGGCTGACTCTTGGTCACCCGACAACATGAAATTCACCTGTAGAGACACAGCTTCACTAACGTTTTCTTGTTTAAAAAAAAAAAAGCGTGAATAACGTTGATATTTGCCTAATTACTGGCTAGTGATTAGTTAGCTATTGTGTGCGCGGCGTATCTTGAGTCCTGGAAGTATTTTACGAGCGACTAGGTCTTCCTGGAGGGGGCGGCTTTAATCGACGGCCGCCATTGTTTTTGTAACCATCTTGGATATCAACAAGGTCTCTCTGCTGCCAAAAACGTACAATCGATTATCTTTGTTCGTTCTGCGCGAACTCAAGATACGCCGCGCACACTTTAATTTCACGGAAATAGATTCTTCCATGCGATGCAGAAAGCTGAAATTTTACAGATAACTATAGTTTGACAGTGGGACGTGACTTTTGCTAGTTCCGGGGTTAAGAAGACATTTTCCCTTCTGAAGCCAAGGCCGACTGGAGTAGAAATTGCGCGTCTGGCCTCCTGAATCTACGCCAGTTATCTCACGTTCCCAGATCCTCTCAGCGTTGCTTTGGGAAAATGAGATTTTGGCGATGTTAAATCAACTGGCTTGGAGTCAGCAGGGGGTAAAAACTCTTACCGTCGTAATAGTCGCAACGTGACGTCGCAGAAAGGTTGCTAGCACAAATAGCGCTCACCGCTCGACAAGGACCTCAGAAGCACAGACAACATGGCGCTGGAAATCGTGGCTTAAGCCGGCCCACATTGGAATTCAATGATGCCCGCAAATAAACATTGTGCTGTCGCAAACTGCCAAAACAATTCGTGGCATAGAGCAGTGACATTTGCCGCCATATTGGCACCTGTATGGGTTTTGGAGGGCATAACTACAAGGTGCACTACATAAAAGTGGAGGGAAAAACAACGGAAGAGCGGATTCATTAGGCTTAAAATAACGTTGTTTTCTCCAACAACAAAAATCGCGCGTTTTAGGTCTTAAGAAATCACTCTTCACAGCATCGGCTTCAGTATGACGCCCTTCTGTTTCTCTCTGCAGTGCCCCTTGCAGCTAACCCATTAAGGCTCCAGCATAGAGTTATATACAATAATACTACGTCGTGTCACTGCTCTATACAAACCAAATGTTAGGTAAGACCGTGCACCTTCACGAAATTCGCTCTCCTCAGTGTCGTTTGCCGGCCATTTTTAAACTGCGTCATCGCAACGTACGGTGGCTTATTGAGACACACAACTTTTTTCTACACTTACAAAACCTTTATGAAAACAAGATGGCCACTGGCGCAGTTTACCATATCTTTCTAGGTTGTAATGTGTCTTATCCAGTATATGTTGGAATGCCGAAGTTCCGGTTTCGTGAAAGTTTTGTGTATGTAGAAGCAGAGTTATTCTTTGTCCCAGTGAACCACCGTAGTAACAACACGCGTTTCTTCCTATTTGCCCTCCAAACTCGTGCCCTCATGATATGACGCTTGCCGAGTGTTGCTTTTCGTAGGAATATGCTCCTCCCGTAACGAAGTGAGCATATAGCTCTATGGCACTAACTAGAAACGATGCAAAAGTAATTTTTTTTTAACATGGTGAGCAGTCGTTGCACAGGAAGTGCAGCAAAAGCTGCGCCTAAGCGTTTGTCTAGAAAAAGTTTCAAGGTTCCCTTTTCAGGGGTTCAACCAGATTCGCGCGGATGGCGATCTGCGCGTGGCTGTTATGAGGCAGGCGGAATACACCTTTGTATCCGTAATTTAATTGACATGAGCACGACATGAGAACCTTATTTTTCCAGGAAAACGTTCACTCGCCAAGTTGTTGTCCAGAATTTTGATGCTTTTCCGATATCTTTGTGATATCTGAGTAATCTTGTCCCTTCGTGAGAGATGAAGGCTTCCTGGAGGAGATGATAATAGCGAACTTCAAAATAGTACACCGTTTTTCATAAAAACGAAGAACATATTGAAAAAATCATCTCATTAAAAAAAAAACTTAAATCAGTTTTAAGATATACACGTCGCTCCAAACGAAATCGCGTGTAAACTTTTGTGGATAATCCATCCACCTTAGCTTAAATAAAGTGGTCTTAAATCTTTCATATGCTGAGGTCAACGTGAAGTTCCACGTTCGACTAGTGCTGACCAGGGCCGTGGCCAGGCATTTTTTCTGGGCGGGGAGTGGCAATTTTACGCCCTCCCAACTGCAATTTTATGCCCAATCGAAATTTAACTCCCCCTACCCCACTGTAATTTAACCCTGCCTACAATTTTACTCCCCACTACGAAGAAATGTTTAAACTCTTAAACAAAAATGAAAACAATAAAACAGGCCAAAAAAATTAAACTTGGGTAAGCTTTTTTATGCCCCCCCCCCTCGCCCTATTCAGTCTTTCTTGGCGGGGGTTGGGGAAACACTTGCTCATACCCTCCCCCTCCCTCCCCTCGCTAGCCACGCACGGCTCTGGTGCTCTCACCTTTCCCACTAAGTAAAAAAATGAAACTGCATCTGAAAACAGTTATTCTACATTACAGAAATAAATATACACAAATTTATTAATAACTTCAATAAATGCTAGTAGTGAATGAATACCATGCATTGAAAATAATAACGTTCAGTACTTGTAGCATACTAATACTTGTGTATGTACTACTTCGGCAATGTGACAGGGTTCCCTCCAAAATACTGAAATCAATTTCCTTCAGTTTTCCAGGTTTTCCAGAGTAGATGAAGTCATTTTCCAGGCTATTCGCCGTATTTTTTAGGAAGGAATTTTTTTCACACAATTTATACCAGTTTTGTGTTATTTTGTGTTAAAAATGGCGCAGTTTTTAGGTGGGGAAATACATTATTTAAATTCTTAATTTTTCCCTGAGTTTTCTAGGTGTTTGTAAAAAATCAGAGAATTCCCTGAGTTATCCCTGAGTTTCTAACGTAGTTTAAATTCCGTGAGTTTTCCAGGTGTGTCAGTGATTTAAAAAAAAAATACGGACGCCTATAGTTCGAATCTGTGCCAAGACGCCTCGAATGAAACATTAGGGCTTAAAGCGTGTGATTTTTGCTATTGGCTAACTTCCAACTCACGTTTACAGAGTTTGCAGTGAACTTCAGCCGCTTTATAGAAAGCACCACATCAGTCATCTTCACCACAACGCCACCACAAGTCCTTTACCACAAACCCTGATTCAAAAGTGGGGTGGGGTGGGGGCGTACCAGTATCAACGATTATGATCTTTTCAAGAGGCGGTTGGGAATTTCCATCATACACACAAACAAAAACAAGAAAAAAAAGTTATAAAACTGCACCTATATGAATAAACTAATTCAATTTCCTTTTAAAGGTACATTCCGCCTGCCTTATAACAGCCACGCGCAGATCGCTATCCGCGCATGCTACGATCGCATCGTATCGCGAGACTGGGCGTAGTAATACAAGGCCAACTAAGATAATAGCTACGTACATTCCTCCCAATGCTATTTTTCTCGATCCTCCACATCAAGTAATGCCCCAAACGTTTTTTTTTTACTTACCGTTAGTCAATCCCTTGCTAAAAATACGTTTTAAAATGGGGCCTCAACGAAATTTTCTGTTGAATATTGCGAACTAATTTAATAGCATCCTGCGATTAGATAATAACCATGCGCGCTTTGTGCGCTTACAATAACGATGACGTTTCATCTGTGTGTGCACATGATACTAATTTTTAATAATTTGGTAAAAATGGCAAATCTAAAAGAATAATGCGGTAAAAATTTAAATTATTTATGCCCTCAAGAAGCAAAACAGCGAGAAACGATCATCCATTTAACCACTAACGACATACTGGAGATTGACGAAGTAGCATCAGTACCAATGGATACATCGTCAAGATAAAGAGAACAAACTCTAATTTAAAAACTAATTTAAAAACAGACTTTCTGTGTAATAAAAATAAATCATCGCCGTAAAAGAATTATAGGATACTAGCCTAAAAAATTATAAAATGTGACGTTAAATACGAAAATCGTTCCAGTTTGCGACGATACAATTTTCGTGTTCATGCTGTTTCGTCTACTATCTCAGTTGGCCTTGTATTACTACGCCCAGTCTCGCAAAATGGTGCGCGGATGGCGATCTGCGCGTGGCTGTTATAAGGCAGGCGGAATGTACCTTTAAAGGGATATACCTCCCAGCGCCATTTTTCTCGGTCTATTTCCTTACCGTTAGTCTTTCCCTTGCTAAAAATCCTTTTTAAAATGTGGCATCTAGGAGTACTGTAGGAGCCCTGGTTGAATGTAATGGAACTTATTTACGAACGATCCGTAACTATATGATGCTGTGCGTGCTTACAATAACCAAGACATTTCATCTCTGTATGTGCATGTACTAATTTTCTAATAATTACCATGAGATTTAAAATATAATGGCCGAATGTGGTAAAAATTAAAATTAATTATTCCAATAGATCGCCGAAGCATAATTATAAGACACTAGTCTAGAAAATTATAAATTGCGATGTTAAAATACGAGAATCATTCCGGTTTGTGACGACACGATTAATGCGTTCAAGCTGGTTCTTCTATTAGGCACAATGCCAAATGAGCTATCGCAGACTACCTTGGTGTTCCAATATACTCGGAAGGCAATCAGCGTGACCGTTGTAAGGCAAGCCGGATATCCCTTTCAGTGACCAAAAGTTAGTTTAAAAAAAACCAGCAAATTAAAACATCGTTGCTTGTTTAGCTAACAGGCTTTCTCAACGTAACTAAATGAAATAATAACATGTGATCGTCGCATTTAAACCTAAGGAAAACATGCAACCGTAATACAAAAGGATTTCGTTAAAGACACACATTAACTTAATTTAAAATAGTCTCGACGCCATGTTGCATGGATGAGTAGGTTTATACTCTCGAACCAATTCTCCTTTATACTTTCGCTCAGAAGCGGCAAGTTACGTGACTTGAAGTGCACGAAGAATCACTACGTCACAGACTAGGCGTGTAAACATCGCGTGACGTCACCACAGAAAGGAGCCCCAGAAGCTTTCTGGCGGGAGTGAGATACTCCTCGGACCGAGCGGTAAAAGTGAAGCTTACTATAATCCGTACGCGATTTGTAAACTGGGCGTGGCTTAAAAAAAATATCGATTGTCCACTCCAGTACAACACCACGACTAGCATCATGGGTAAAAAAAACCCGCCAGTACAGCAGTCACAAAATGGCGTCTATTAACGCGTCTTCAGTCGGGAAAAGAGGTAAAATGATTCACAGCCAACTAGGGAAATTATTTGGAATGTCTATTGTTATCTGCGAAGCAAGGAACCAACAAAGAGCAAGAACGCCGTTTCCCAAGATACGTCGGATGCAACAAAGGTTTCTTTCAGTTGTGTTAAACAAATAGTTAAGGAGGGGGCGCAACTACTCGCCGAAACAAGTGCCAGTCCAGTCGTAGCAGACGCTACAGTTCCGCGGTTCATAACGGCAGCGAAATAACGGCCAAAGGCGCCAACGGTAGCAAGCTTGGACGACTTTCAACTGTCAGCCGCTCGACCAACAATAACTGAAATTCGAAGGTAGTTATCCAAATCTTGATAATGAAGATTGAATTTAAAGAAATCATGGTTTGGATTGGTTTTGGTTTTGGAGTTTGGTTGAAACTTGGGTGAACAAGCATCACGGGCGCGAACGCCAATGGCAGCTAAAGAAAAGGCGCACCGGCCTCACAGATGACAGCGCAAATGACGCCTTATTCCGATCGGAAAGGGCCGCAGACTCATTTTGCTACACACCGGCAGCCAGGATGGTTTTGTTAAAGATGGCATGCTTCTTTTCCGAACTGGATTTTTTCCCACTTTCTGCAACCCCCTAGCTTGGCTGTGAACAAACAGCTCTTTTCAGAGCTAAACAAACGGTTGTTTTCACAACCACCAAAAATGAAAAGATCTGAAATTTGTACTGTTTCACAAATAAATTGTTATAGCATTCACAGTAGAACACACTTCCTTCCTTAACTTTTTTTTTTAGCTTCACAATGAATTAAAACTTAAAACCTACGTGTTTTTAATATTTATTACCGTCTGACCCAAAATACAAGAAGAGGGGCGGGGGGGGGGG
>JAHWFP010113979.1:0-31943 GCA_023313725.1 Lithobius niger
ATTTACATAAAGTTTTCTAGATTCACAGATTTGAAGATTTACGTGAAGATGTGCTGGAATTTAAAGATTTACAAAAGATTTAAATGATTTACGCCAGATTTTTGTGATTTACAAGTGGTGTGCTAGATTTACAAGATTTGTACTAGATTTACAAGATGGTATTTATGGAGTTTAACCGAACCACGCTAAATCGCTCAATTTTGGTACTTACCGTCCTAGATCTTCATCCTCTTCTCATTTCACGTTATTTTTTTTTTTGGTTATGTAAACATGTTTTTTAGCTCTCCAAACACGTTTTTAACTGCTTATGCATATAATGCATAAAGCAGTTATTGAAATACAGTCGGGGAGAAAAAGGGTCTTGCGTCGTGAGCTACTGTTTAATGACGTCATGTCCCACTCCAGTCGTTTATTTGAACGGGTCATGCCTATTACCTTTAGCATCTGGCCGGAAGTGACTGAAATATTAGTCGATTTTTGGTGATTTCGATTAGAAGACGTGCCAGCAAATTGTAGGCGTTGTTATTGAAGAGTTTATGGTTAAATCTTTTGCATATGAAGGGTTGTAGGTCCTTGACTAAAAATGTGTGCCAATTATGTTTCTGTATGAAAAAAAAGTTGAACCGGAACTGGCCCAGCTTATTTCAGGTTTTGACAACATACACGGAAAACGGAATTCTATCTGTTGTTGGGCTATTGGTGAACCACTGAAAAAAAATGGCGGCTACTTTACGGTTCTTCGGCAGATCCCAGTATTCTATTCGTATTGGCAATTCGGGTAGTTATGTGGCTCCTGCTAATCAGGTAATCATTGTATAATCGATTATTTAGTGTAACCGTTTTTGAAGTATCAATTCGACAAACGTGTGAGGCAACGGGATAGTGCATACTAGGTGCGTAGCTAACGGATTTAGAAGGCAGGGGCAGCGCTACACAATAAAGGCAGAATTATAAATTCATTCCACGATCACTTTCGATAGTAAAATAAACAATACAAGGAACAAGTTTACTTTACGCGGCTTGTGGGAAGAAAAGGGACTCCTCACCGATTGACCCCGTAAACAGTTCAGATAGGTGGGTTGTATTTGTCAGTTTCGTGTGGTTTTGTTGTTATTGTTATTGTTGAATAGGTCAGGTTAGGAACCGGCTTCAGCATTTCACTTTAATGAACTGGTTGGGGTTTTAAGTTTCACTTGCCGGACTTTTGCCCAGTTTCATGCTTTCCGGTGTGGCGCGGTACTAACTTTGGACCTTCACCACGGCCAAACGGTGCGTTTGCCCCAAAAATGGAAGAGGAAAACATTAATCAGCAGGTAATTTTTAGTCCATTAAAAAAAAATCGGACGAGAGCCCGTTTTCTTCCCATGTTCCCTTTACGCACATGACCCGAAATTCGAAAAAAAGAGAAAAAACCTACCTTTAATTTTTATGGAAGGCACTACAAATTGATCCCAAATTGCGGAAACTCGTTAAATCATCATTATCATAACCTAACCAATTAACTGACCCAGTATGAAATGCCAAACCCCAAACTTACCTAACCTAACCTAACTGGCAATAACAACAAAACCACACAAAACCACACGAAACTGACAATAACAACCCGCCTATCGGAACTGTTTACGAAAAAAAATATAATATGCCCTGCCGGTCCTGCGAGCGAACGCAAACACCGTATAGATGTACGGATTGTGGCGCTACAAATCTACTGTTTTAAGTCGTTTTAACAAATTTCGACGCTCTAAAACCAACTGTCTCTGTATTTAGGAAAGTGTTTGAGCCATTTGGAATCAATATCGTAAGGATATCGAATATGTGCCTAATGTAAACTTTAGCCCAATAGAGACTGTTGTCTTTCGTCTATGAAAATAATAATGTTGAGATTTTTTGCCTAAGCAGTTTATGTATTTCTTTATGAAATTCTTGTTTAACGACCTAAACCGGTGGCATCTTGACGGTGGACTCGGCCGGTGTAAAGCGGCGGCCATGTTCAGGAATTCTGAGTAGCACGAAAAGTTGGCGTCGCGAAAACGGAAAGTAATGTTCCAAACTATGCTGTCTGAATTTTTTGTTGTTGTTATTTTTTTTTAGGTTAGGTTAGGTTAGGTAGGTTAGGTAGGTTAGGTTAGGTTAGGTAATTTCCGTCTCCTTTCGTTGCGATGCAAATCAGGTTTTCGCGCTACTCTATCTTCTGCGAGATGGCCGGCGCTTCAACACAACTATCGTTTTACGTTTTTTCAATGTTTATTTTTTACACCTTAAAACACGTTTCCCACGGTTTTTTAAGGTGATGTGGCAAGAGGATGATGATATGCGTCGATTAGTAAAAGAATTGAGTGATTTGTAGTGGTTCGGTTAAACCATAGATTAGAAAGTTAACTAGATATACCGTCTCACCTCTTCCCATCCTACGCGGACCTCTAGCGGAAGTTGTGGCTACTAATACCTTTGCTAATGCTTTTGCCTTCGAAGCAGCACGAAAGCAAAGCATTAGCAGAGGTATTAGTAGCCGCAACTTCCGCGAGAGGTCCGCGTAGGATAGGAAGAGGTGAGACGGTACATCTAGTTAACTTTCTAATCTATGGTTAAACTCCCTAATTACCTACAAGATTTACAGATCTACAATATTTGCACAAGATTTGCAACGAATTTATGAATATAAATCTTGGGTGTACGAGATTTCTGGCTTTGTCAAATCCGTCGGAAACGTCTGGGATGCCAACACTCGACTACTTATGCGTAAAAGGAGGAGGCTCGATTTTCAAGTTCAACGCTCCCAAACAAAGAGGGCAGCAGCTCCCTAGCGGTCAGACTCCCAGCATCCCAACCAAGAGTAAATCAAACCTCTAACCAATACGGGACTTAAAAAAACAAACAATTCCTGTTCTCACAATATTATTACCGTGTAACTTTGAGGGTTGACTAGGCGTTCTTGCTAGGATTATAGCCGAAACGACAACTAACTTTGTGTAGAACAAAACCCCAAGTTTTTGTCATTTGAAGTCTGAAAACAATTAAGTGCATGAAAATAGTGCAGTTATAAAAATTGAAGATTGAGTTGGCAGTGTGATTTGCTAGTATAGCCCTTTTCCTCTTAACTCATCGACACCGTGACTTAAAAAAAATAATTCTCAGTTAACTCAGAAACGTCATCTAAATCTTTCGCCGTTTAAAAAGTAAGCAATTATTTATTCTTAAATTATTCCGTGTTAAGTGTAGGTAATGTATTAGCATTCCCCCCCCCCAAAAAAAAAGTAATTTGTTAAGTCATCAGTTAATTTGATTTGTAAATAATATGTATAAAAAAAATTAGGTTTTTACGACCTCTCATGCTAAAGAATGTCTAAGAAAAATAGCCGAAATCTGCTGAACAGTATGTTGCAAACGTGTTCTCGGGAAGCCAAAAATAGGCCTTCAAGTAGCGGAAACTGCTTTAGTCTGAACCGTGCTGGGAGAGCCTTCAGCGCTCTCTCATACCCCCTAGCTGACTTTGCCGTTTCCCTACCAGAGTAGCAAAAACCTCCATAAGAAATAAAAACTTCTTTGCACCCTTTGCACCCACCTCAATTGCGGCACTCCCCCCCCCCCCCCAACGTCCGTCTGGGATTGTCTGGCGCCTCTACTGATAAAAGGCAGGACTACACCCTTCCTATTCTCGATGGTGCGCCTTACATACGTATATATTGAGTTAAATCCTATGATAATAAGTCTTTACGAGTTTCGAATGATAATTTTGAACGAATGACAATTTTGAACAGGATTTGCTTTCCCGTTCACAAACTACTGTAGTATCCTTTGCTATTGAATGAAATCATATATTGCCCTTATGTGACACGATTGGAAACCATACAATACGGAAAATCGCAAGGATTGAACTTCTTTAAATCAAACAACATTTTCACTATTGAAGCTAATTTTAGAGTGCAAGAGCGTGCCTAGTGAGTTACTTACATGCTGGCTTGACCACAACAGGTACAACTAATGAGGCCATTAGCAAACGGTTATAAACTATAGGTACAACAACTGGTGTTCATTGATATCACCCAAGTTAAGATCAAAGCAAATTGAAACCATTAAATTTAATGAGAGGAAACCGACAGATGGTACATTTTGAAGTTTCTTGTTTACTTGCTCATCGTTGGTACTGTATAAAGGTAAGTCTGGAAAAAGGCAAAGGGGGGGGGGGGAGAAGCAGTATTAAGGCTCTACGGCGCATCGCCAGCTGGGACAGCTGGAAACGATGATATCGAGGAAAGATTACTTAAAAAAACAGTAATCTTATGTGAATGCTGCATCAATGGATCATTCCATTCTGGAATGCTGTCATTTTGGGCGAGTATCGAAAGCTACCAATAACATTTCAGGGTGATGAAAGACTGAAAGACTCATTTTTAGATAACTAAAAATTAATAGAAACCTTTTTTGGGTGACTAAAACTAAAAGATAGTATATTGGAGTATGCACCGGAAGTCACATACACTCTAAAGTCACTGTGCATTGACAGTACTCACCACTGTGCACCAGCTCAGCCTCACATGAATTGTGTAATACCAGTACATACATTGTTGTATTTTAGTGCACAATTCCTGGAGGCTGAGATGGTACACAGTGAAATATGCTGCTATAATAGCAGCCATTTTGGGGTGTCCAACATGAAATCCTACATATTTTGTGGTGATTAAATTAGAGAGAAACCATGTTGGGGTATCGAGAAATACGCGATTGTGAGGTATAATCAGCAGACCCAAACCATTTAAGGAAATTTACTAATTAAGGCTGACTTTTAATAACGTATTTTTTTGGCTAAACATTTTAAAACGATTCCCCTATACGAATCCCCCGTAAGAATCTAACGGCAGTGGTGTCCTTTTGTGTTAACTCGGGTATATTTGTGCGATTCAGCACCATGTGTTTATTTATTTCTCTGTATCTCTTTGTTTATTAGTGTCCGCTTGTAAGTAGGTTATTTGACGGGTGAGTAGTCCAGTTGGGTTTTACTTCTGTTTTCCACGCAACCAACCAACGATTCCAGTCTATATTTTATTGCAAGTTTTGTTTCTAAAAATATGCAAAGGAACATGACCAAACAACAAGTAACAGATTTTTTTGTGTGACTAAACATATTTTTTAGTGATGTTGATGAAGTCAGCAGTGACTCGTAGCAACTTGACGTTGCTATGGGAACGTGATTTTAGGGCTAATTTTCAGTTGTTAGGCCTATTTTTTTTGTTCTAATGCTGTAAGATAACGGAGAAATTGATTCGAGAGTATATATCTATTCATCCATGCAACATGGCAAAAAGACTGTTTTTTAATGAAGCCAATCTACGTTGTTAACGAAATCCGTTTGTTTTTACGGTTGCATGTTATCCATAGGGTTTAAATGCGACGATCAAATGTTATTATTTCATTTAGTTATGTCGAAAAAGCCACTTAACTATAGAGCAGTGACATTTGCCGCCATATTGGCTCCAAGTATGGGTACGAGCTAGCATTTGGAGGGCATAGCTACAAGGTGCACTACATAAAAATGGAGGGAAAAACAACGGAAGAGCGGATTTCTTAGGCTTAAAATAACGTTGTTTTCTCCAATAACAAAAATCGCGCGTTTTACGTCTAAGAAATCCACTCTTAACAGCATCGGCTTCAGTATGACGCCCTTCTGTTCCTCTCCGCAGTGCCCCTTGCAGCTAACCCATAAAGGCTCCAGCCAAGAGTTATATACAATAATACTGCGTTGTGTCACTGCTCTATAAGGAAGCAATGATGTTTTCATTGGGCCTGTTTTTAAACTAAATTTTGGTCACTGAGTCTAATGGTGAAAACCGAGTCCTCTAGATGGTACTGTTCGGAAGTTGAAAAAAAACGGGTGACAGACGCACAGACGGACAAAGTCGTACCAATAGTCTTTTCAGCCGGTATTGTTGTATACAGAATACTAAAAAGAACATTCCTACAGAGAATCAAGGGAAAGATCAAATAATAAACGTAATGACTCGCAAAAGCAGGCCCGGACTGAGTATGGGGGCTGGAGGGCCAGCACCCCCTCTTTTTTTTTTTTTCTTCAAATTTGTTCATTGCAATGCTCATGTGCTTAATCTTGTAATGATCGATTCAACTGAAGGCTGTAAAGGAGGAGTGGGGGTGGTGCCTGTAAACCTATAGAAAAACTAATTTGGAGGGTCATTTTTTTTTTTAATTTGGTGAGCTAAAATGTTATGAGACCGGTCATACGAATTGAGCCAGCCCGGGCCTGCGCGGCAAAAGCCGATGTATATTGAATATGCAGACCAAAAAGAAATAATAAACTTAATCAACGAATTAAAGAACAAATGTGCAGCAGAAATGAGGAATTGATAAACTATAGACACAGCATATAAAAAAATCAAAGAAAATACAGCAAAAGCCATTTGTAAATAATAAATACAATTAATTGAACAAAAATCGCCCTTGCCGTTTTGAAAAAAAGCATTAGATCTGGTATCCCCATACTCACAGCTGTGAAGGTACACAAATAAAAACTGATTAGAGTTCACTCGAACGCAACGAACTATAATTTGAACTCCAATTCCAGGGAACGAGGACTGTTTTTGCTCAGTGGTTATGTCAGAAAGTGAACGCAGCCTGTGTTTGAAATGTTTGCGTGCGTGTGTATGTTTGTGTGCACTTAATTTGCGTGTTATACAGGCTTTTTTTTTTTTTAATATTTGTCAGTGTTTGTTGTTTTATATTTTAAGTATGTTTCCTGTGAGTGGCTATACGTGTATTTTGTGTGCATTTATAATTTGTGAATCAAGCATACTCCTAATCAAGGCAGTTTTTATTGCCTGTGTTTGTGTATGTGTTTTCATCTTTTGTAGACGTTTTGCCGTTTGCGGCCTCTGTTTGTATGTGTTTTAGATTGTCGTTCTGTTTCATATGTTTGTGTATGTTGTATTTTGTGTGCGTATTTTATTTGTGTGGCGTATCCAACCGTTTTGTTTGAGTAGTGATGTAGTGATGCGTGTGCATGGAGACTGGCACATCACAATCCTTGTTCCCTGGAATTGGAGTTCAAATTATAGTTCGTTGCGTTCGAGTGAACTCTAATCTGTTTTTATTCGTGTACCTTCACAGCTGTGAGTATGATGATATGAGCTCTAATGCTTTTTTTCTAAACGGTGAAGCAGTTTTTTGTTCGGTTAATTTGTTGGCTTTTTTCCGCTTCTGTTTTATTGTAATTGCTACGGTCTGGTCTGTCATGTGTACGGTCTGTCTACTGTCCACCCAATTTTGTTAGCGGAAAAACGGAACATTAGAAATGCGTATTTCTGTTCATGTGCTGCCCAAGCTTTGTCCCATGTTTGTTATTTGATGGCAACACACTAGCGTGTGTCTAGAGTTAGCATATACCAGCTGATGGGTATTATAGTGTCTAGAGTTGCAAGCAGATGCAGTACACAGATTAAAGAACTCTCCCTCTCACAGATACGTCACTCGTACCTCAGCCAGCGCTTCAAAATTGGGGCCTCGTTGGGGCCTCGCGACGCGTCGGCGCGATGACTCATGTTCTCGCACTTTATTCGCCAGATGTCACTAGCAGATAGCAAAACTGAAACGCAAAAACTATCTAAACCTACTTCCGCTACGGCAGCGTTATGAAAACCACTGCGCATGCGTGAGTATTTTCTGCGACAGTCGTTTTAATTATACCGCGTCCTCGTGGGCGATCGCTGCGCCTACTGGCGAATCAAGTGCGAAGTATGACTCAGCAGAAAAGAAAACGAGGTATCACTTAGCGCGCCAGTGTCGCATCTGTAAGCGGAGATTTCTTTAATCTGTGATGCAGTATTACGACAAACAATCGCGCGGAAACAATTCAACTACTTTCCTGAAGCCCGCATTGTAGAAGTAAATAAGTCATTCAGTCATGTCGGTCGCCCAATTTTTAGACCCTAAGGCTTCAAAATTATTGAATTTCCACCCTATGGTTTAAAACTGTAAGATTTAAGCGAAAACCAAGACCATTTCATTTTAGTTCTCGACAACGGTAATAAAAGCCGACCGACAATGCTAACACAATTCAATTCAATTTTATTAGGCCCTTGGCCCTAGGCCACGCTCCCACTTTAATTCTACTGACCAAAATACAAAGAAACTGAAAACAACAGAAAGTGGACTACGCCACTTACTCACACATAAAGTTCATTGCTATTGCGCTACAAATTTTCATTACTTTGCACGATTTTCATGCAATTAATTATTTTCAGACTTCAAATGACGAAAACTTGGGGTAGGGTAAAGCTTAACAAGTTTTGTTCTATACAAATTTAGTAGACGTTTCGGCTATAACCCTAGCAAGAACGCCTATAGTCGGCCCTCAAAGTAACAAGGGCTAATTGTGAGAACAGGATTTTTTTTTCAAGTCCCGTATTGGTTAGAGGTTGGATTTGAATCAGCGTCCTCTTGTCTGGGATGCTGGAAGTATGACCACTAGGCTGCTGCTACCCCTTTGCATGGGGGCGTTGGACTTTAAAATCGAGCTTCCTCCTTTTACAGAACTATACACAATTAAGAGAAAATGGACAAGCAATAGAGGCCTCATGACCAACTCAAAGAAGACACCACGACAATGTTACGTTCCCCGTGTCCGAGCATCGTCGCATCTTCAATTCAATTCAATTCAATTCTTTATTCTATAGAGCCGTGACCTACGATCGTACGCTCTACAATCCGATCTTGTACGCCTCGCCTATGTTGTTGTAGCATTGCATTCTGGAAGCCCTCCGCCTCTTCACTTTTTAAAAATTCTCGTTCGCAAAAGAACTCTAATAAGCACTGCCTGCTGGCCGAGCTAATTACCGTGCATTTCATTAACTTTCCACGATATCATCTTTTTCACATCTTTTAAACTCACATAAGATTACTGTGCATTTCATTAGAGCCTTAAAGCCTTAATACCGCTTCTCTCCCCCCCCCCTCGCCCTTGTTCCAGAGTTACCTTTGTACAGTACCAACGATGAGCAAGTAAACAAGAAACTTCAAAATGTACCATCTGTTGGTTTCCTATCATTAAACTTAATGGTTTCAGTTTGCTTTGATCTTACCTTCGGTGATATCAATGAACACCAGTTGTTGTACCTATAGTTAATAACCGTGTGCTGCTTGCCTCATTAGTTGTACCTCTTGTGGTCAAGCCAGCGGGTAAGTAACTCACAATACCACGAGCCACGGCTGTTTACCATGACGCACTTAACACGTGACTGGGCTAGTCCACTCAGACGGCCGAAAACCTGCTATTCTCGTTCGTCAGTGGCTGACTCATGGTGACATCACGACAAACAGCCATGGCTCGTCGTCTAGCCACGCTCTTGCGCTCTAAAAGCTTCAATAGCGAAAATGTCGCTTGATTTAAAGAAGTTCAAACCTTGCGATTCTCCGTATGGTATGGTTTCCAATCGTGTCACATAAGGTCAATATACGATTTCATTCAATAGCGAAGGATGCTAGTTTGTGAACGGGAAAGCAAATCCCATCCAAAATTATCATTCGTTCAAAATTATCATTCGAAGAATTTAACTTAATATATGCGTGTACAAGGTACACCAACGAGAATGGGACGGTACTCCTATCTTTTATCAATGGAGATACCAGAAATCCCAGACCGGTGTTGGGGGGGGGGGGGGCGTGCCACAATTAAGGGGATGCAAGGTACCCGGGCCCAGGAGACAACAGGGCCCTAAATTCAGAGCAGGGGCTCAAATTTTGTTCCTAAACCTACTGTAAAATATGTTACAACCTGGCACCCAAAATTGTTTAGTCTCTTGGGGTCCTATCATTTTAGTTTTACACACCCTTTTGAAAATGTCTAGATGCGGCACTGGGTGGGGACGATGATTCCCCGACCGGAAGTTTTATTTTCTTTTGGAGGTTTTCGGTACTCAGGCAGGGACACTGGCAAAGCCAGCTTGGGGGTATGCGAGAGCGCTGAAGGCTCTAAATCCGTTGGAAGATTAACAGATTTACATATCTCGTAAGCTTTTTTGTCTTTGTCGAACCCCTCGGACATGTCTCACAGAGAACAAGCCTATTAAATCATGGCGTTAATGGTCTAACCTATAGCAAATCAGTTTTCAGTTTAGCCACTGTACCCAATTTTTGCGAATTTTCCTCATGGTGAAAGGTACACCATCACTGGTTTCCATTGCGGATCGCGCGCTGCGATGCCTGCGCTGCGGGCTGCGCGGACATTTCAGAAGTACGTGCGTCAGTGTCACGTGTGCAGCCTGTGGCGGGTATCACGATTCACGCGATCTCTGAACATCTGCGGGCGATACAACGATACGACAATTTCAGGTTTCATATTCGGGATTCCCATCGCTGGTGCAAGCTGAAGTGAATTTCTCAAGCATTCTTTTTTCAAATGAAACCACTTGTTCGGACTGTGCGAAAACATGGGATGTTTGCTGGTCGATATTTGTGGGGAGTTATTGAAAAAAAGGTGCTTGGCAAGTGATGGAGTGCATCTAACTCTTACGGGAAAATTTATAATGATGTGAAACGAATGGTGCCTTTCAGGGAAACTGCTAAGTAGTAAACAGGGGGCTCGCCAGACATCCCGGCATTCTACTGTCCAGGGGAATATACATGTTGTACCATCTTGCAATGTTTTTAGATGCTACCTCCTAAATGCTAGAAATATTAAGTGTAGGTTACCATTGTTGAGGGCCTTGCTCTCAAATTATGACGTTGATTTACTGCTTATCGTAGAAACTTGGCTGGATGAGACCATCTCTGATCAAATGTTGGTATAGGATCTTCCGTATGGGTGCTACGTAGGGATAATGGGTCTCATGCTGGGGAAATTGCAGTGAAACATAAGATTGATGTACCAGTTTCTTTGGTGGTGGTTTCCGTGGTTAACGAGGCTGTGTGTTTTGACGTGGGGACTGGTATTTGCCGAATCCATTCCTAAAAATACTATCCATGCTGATATTACAAACTTGGTTGAGTTTTTAAAATCAAATCGTTCTATCAGGTTCCCAACATAGCAGTGGGGCATTACAACATGTCCCCCCACAAATAGACTGGAAATATTGTACCTGTAATTCTTTTTCCCAGCAGTTTTTCCTCGATGGGATTTCAGAAATGGGCTATAGTCAACTGCGGTCGACATGCCAACTAGCGGAAAACGAATTTTAGACTTGGTGATGGTGGATGTAGATAGAGTGCTGATTGATGTCTTGGTAGATGATATCATTGGCTTGAGTGACCATAACTCAGTATCATTTGGGATTGTCGGACCCAAGGACTTAAATTCGATAAAAATCATGAAAAACCGTAACTGCAGTAAAATTGATTTTAAACTCTTAAAGCATAAATTAGAGTCAACAATTTGGAATTCCATCCTTAAGGATGCGGATAACTTCAATTGCATGTGGGGATCATTTCACTCTTACTTGAATGATACAATACACAGTTGTACTACTGTGATGTACCTACGGGATGGATCACATGTGAAGTATCCTATCTTTATTAAGAAGCTCTTTATCAAGAAACTGCGACTCTGGTGGAAATACAGAGCAGACAGATGCACAGCCAATACTTCCGTTTATAAATCCCATGCCAAGCTTATTCTAGATTCCCTAAATTAACTTGAAATTCAAAGGGAACAATGAACTATCGCCAAGAGAAATCCTTCATCACTATTTAGACATTTCAGGGAAAAAACAGAAGCATCTCGTAAACTCCCCCACTGTATAAAGATAGCGTCTTGTTGACAGATGATTTGACTAAAGCAGAATTGCTAAATGTAACACTTGCTGCAAACTTCACCAAAGACAATAACATTTTGCCAGCAACTCCTGATGCTGATGTTCCTAAACTTTGTAATATTACTATAGATGTTGGTATGATAGTCTTGGCTCTCTCCCAAACCAAAAATAGTAAGGCTTTTCAGTTCTGAAGGTTTGCCTGCTTTTCTATATAAACAAATAGCTGGATAGTTACTTTACCCTCTACTGTGTATCTTCAACAGATGTCTGGCTTCTGGAGAATTGCCGGAGATGTGAAGGACAGCCATTGTTGTCCCTATTTTCTAAAAGGGTAATGCTGCTCATCTCGCTTACCTGTGTTGACTGCAAGTTACTCGAGAGAATTTTACGTGACAAAATTATGTCTTACCTCGCCAAGGAAAATCTCCTAGACGATAACCAATTTGGCTTTTGCACTGGCAGATTGACCACCCTGCAGTTACTTGCTTGCCTCGATGATTGGGTGATACATTACGATGCTGGGGCACCGACTGACGTTATACTTACTATGCTAAAGCGTTTGACTCGGTGTCTCATCGTAAACTATGCTTTAAATTGTCCAAATTGGGTATGGGGGAAGGGAGGATCCTTTTGAAGTGGATAAAAATATTTCTTGCCAATAGAATCCAAGTCGTGCGAGTGGGCGAGACTGTTTCAACTGCTATAGCGTTGTAACCAGTGCGGTGCCGCAGGGGTCAGTCTTGGGACCATTACTTTTCCCCCTATATGTTTCTGATCTCCAGTTCATTAGTAACGACACTAATATGCCAAAATTTGCCGATGATATTAAGTTGTATTGGCAAATTATTGACTCAGCTGATCATGAGGATTTGTCCGAGCATGTGGTTATCTCGCATCTTTTTGCCTTCCGTTTACCACTTGCAACAGGTTCAAACTGATAAGGCTGCAACGAATTGACAGGGACAGCGTTGTTGGTAGCCATGTTTGTTTACAAGCACAGAGTGGTCGCGCGCACGCTGCACGATGGGAAGGATGCGCTCCCCACTTCCGTTATGATTTTGACGTCATGCTGCTTCACGAAACCTCCATAGTCGCGAGCTCTCGTGGTGCTACGTTTGGTTGGGTGTCTTAAAAAACGCACTTATTTTAATTTATTACGACGTAAGTAAGAAGGCAAGCGACATTTTATAAGTTTTGAAGGGGTTTTTAGGGTCTTAGCTATCATTAAAAAAATTGGAAAAGTGAGGGCTCAAGAGGGACACGTGGCTGCTCATGTATGTACTGCAGAAGTTCCTCTTACGTTTTTCGAGATTGTAACAAAGTTGACCCTGCTGACCATCCCCCTGGACTAAGGTGTCGATTATGTTGTGGATTTGAAAATCTAAGTGGACAGCGTCCATCTAAACTGACCAGTGACTCCGGGACCTAGCAGAGGAACTCACCTAAACGGAACCAAAATCGAAATCTGCAAAATCCAAGACCGGCTCCACAATAAGCTAATTTTATGCAACAACAGAGACAACAAACACTGAAACCAACAATGTCATAACACGGACGACAGATAATTTTTGTGTCAAAATCATATTGCTTATGACCTAACCCTTAAAACAACTGAGGACGATTGCACACAAAAACACCACCCCAAGTAAAATCGTATGTATTTAGCAATAATGTTAACAGTTGCAATTGTGACAAGAGATCCTCCAAAGTGGACACAACTTTTGCCCACGACAGTGGAGCATCGCTTGTCAAAACTGCCCACTCGTATAAAAAGATTGACCGTTCAAAGTGTCCACGAGTGTGCCTCACCTTGGCTTCTACTGGAGCAATGGCAACCGGCGTTTTGCTGGGTGATCTTCGTGTCAAAGGTTACAATTCTAAAGACCAACCTCTAAAACACTGGGTCATCATAAAAAATGTTGAAATACTAGCCGTGGCGATAGGCCTAAGTGCAATAGGCCTAAAAATATGGTTATGCACGGTCTAAGGAAAGACCATCTGTTCTCCTTAACTGTAGACGAATCATATGATGTCATAGTGTTGCAAGGGAAGTGGAGTCTGCACGTGCTCAGGGAATAACCGGCATTTTATACGGGTTTTCTGATGCTTCTGCTAGCCCTCTATATTGTAGTGAATCTGTATGCGGCAATGAGATTTATGCTTTTTCTCTCCCATCCTGATTCCCCAATTTATTCTGATTCCTTGAACCTACCCGATACTTCTTGCTGCTCCACTTGCTGTCAACCTTATGACCCGCCGTTTCCTGTCCTGGGATCGTTTACCTCTTTGAATTTTTCATATCGTTCCTCTACGATCTCCCCCCCCCCCCCTTATCAGTTTGTCCTTACAACTCGTCAACTGCTTTTCAATGCCCCTACGTTACCACCTACTTACCAGCCTAATAGTCAAGCTCTTAATATCTGTAAAGGTAGTATAAACGTGAATCTATTTCATAGACGTATGGGCCATACTTTGCTCGACTGCTTGCAAAGCATGTTAAAGGCTGGGACCCTCCTTGCGCCTACTCTGACTGATAGATTCTCACCCCTTGTCATGTTTGTATTTCCTCCAAACTTGGAAGAAGCAGCCATCCCCCTATTCCAAATACGAAACCTATTTCTCGTATGGCAAGTTGGAGTGCTGATGAATGTGTCATCACCTCAGCTCCAGCCATGGATAACTCCCGCCTATGACTTGTGATTGTTGTGAGTGTAGGTACGCGACACTTTTTTACACATCCCCTATCAACAAAGGCTGACGTTTGCGATACCTTGATAGCTGAAATCAAACGCCGTCAACCTGAAACTGGTCTTCACTTGGCTAGACTTTGTTACTGATGAAACTCAGATGTACAAATCCACCCGTCTACAAGATTTTGTAATGAATCCTGTCACTGTCCATGTTACTACCACACCTCGAACACCAGTACAGAACTTGATCAGCAAGAGGGCAAATTCATATATTAAGACTGTCGCCAGGGCCCTCTAACAGACGAAAACCTACCAAAATGCTTTTGGGTGAACACCTGTGAAGTGGCTACTGTCTTACACAATCGTCTTTGCACAAAGGACTTGCCCGGCTTTATTTCTACTTTCCAAGCCGGGAAAGGACAGGTTGCAAATGATGGCGTCCTCAAACTCTTTGGCTGTTTGTGTTATGTTTATTTACACCCTATTGCTCATATAAGTAAATTAGGCCCGACGGGTGCCCCTCGCCTCTACTTAGGGTATTACGAAGACCACCGCCCCTATAAGATCTTTGATCCCTGTACGGTATTTATGCCATCTCTACACATATTACCTTTTTGAGGAGGTAAATGCATACGATTATTTCTATCCTCTGGCAGGCCAAACATTGGCTCTATCCCTTTCCCTTCCCTCGAGCCGGGGGGGGGGGGAGTCCGCCTCCTTGACATCTTTAACTTCAGACCATTATTGATCCGATTCATCTTAAGATTCAATGCCCCCAGCAGTAGCTGAAGGCTTACTAGTTGCTCTTGATACACTCTCAGTAATTGATAACATTACTCCAGACACCCTTCAAACAAATTTCCCCAAGTCAAGCACTGCTGATACTATACCTCACAGCCCAGCTGTCTCTACTCGATCTGTGAGTACCCAACAAAATTCGCCAAATTAAACGGGCACTGTTTTCAGAGCCCAATCTACACCGCTTACTCGTACTCATGGGTCCCCAGGAGCAAGTTTTGCCATGTGCTCGCCGGTCAATCAGTGCTCGACCGAATCTAATCTAACTTCAAGGTCTAAGTCCACCTGGTATCGACCAATTACTAGCAACCGTGTCCCCAAATTTGCTCTAATGGTAGCTTCAGCTTCTGCGTGTAGAGCCTCAGCAAGATTACGAGGCATTCAACCACAATTCGACCCACTCTAGCAATGGTAATTTGCAAACAAGACCTTACTCTTAAATTTTGTCCAGGATAAAAAAAAAAAACCTATATTTGTAAACACTAAAAAATAACCTAAATAGACCCCAACTTTATAATTTAAACGAAGTGTTGAACTAGTATTTAGTAATAAGTTAGTTAAGTTGTTTAATTACTTCCAACTGTGCTTATAATAATTAGAGTTAAGGAAATTAACATTTACTTAAACTTTTTAATGCCTTTGGCAAAATCCACCCAACACTATGGGTTTAATTAATTTTCAAGAGGTGGACATTTATTTATTTACTGAGGCCTTGTACGATTGTGCGAGGAATGGTTGGGGAGGGGGGGAGGGGCTTTGTGGGAGAGATATCTCCTCCCCACTCAATTAATTTCCTCCACTCACTTAATTTGTACAGACAACGTTTGACCACGCTTGCTTATTTAATTGAGCCAACCGGCCAACAATGTATTACGGTATTGTTACCTTTAATGAGATATCAAAAAGGGTTTAACGAGCGTTAACCACTCCTGATCATCTGCCCGAAGCCCTAAGGCCCTATGTCTGCAACAGCCAGATTCCCAGGCGGTCACCCACCCAAGTATCAATCCAGCCCAATGCTGCTTAACTTCGGGGATCTGACCAGAACTGGTGTTTCCAGCACTGCAAGGCCTGAGATATCCTAGCTTGGCGTAACAATGTAAAGTCTTCGGCCGAAGCATTACTAATAATGCAAGCACATTCATTGTTATGTACCTTTAATTTAAACATCTCTCTGTTGGCTGAACTCCTTTATTGCACGTATTTTTACAAAGGCCAAACTACGCCTCTTTTGTACCGCCCCCTTTCTTTGTAGCAACCAACCTCTCTTACAACACGACTTTGCCGAAATGTATCCTTCCACTTCCTATTCCCTCTTTCCTTCTTGGTGATGAAACATGGTGACGAATCAACAAGCGATGGCAGCCATTTGTAGGCCTACACATTAATGCAAATGATTTCCCTTCTCATTTAGATTGAGGTAGCCATGTGAACTTTAGTCAAGACTTACATAAAGCCCAGGCTGCTTTTTACATATTATCAAGTTGAAGCTGATATTAGTAAGCATTCATCGTTAGTTGTCGCTTCATTCGAGATCATGCGATTTTATATTCAATTCTACAGAAAAGGGAGGATACAAATAGGCATTCGTCATTCTGAAGAGAGTTAGGCTTCTCCCTGCGAATGAATGGAATATTGTGGACAATATTACCGTCTACATTTTACTGATACTTGTCAAGGAAGATGGATGTATATGACGATCCCCGCAACACGGACGCTACTTACACGCACGTAACGGGCTAACCTGTAGGTTACTTGAACATCTTTACTGGGAGACCCGTGAGTGAATCTTACCAGCACGGCTCCCTCCTAGTATAGTAATCAACACTACGGTTCGTGTGCGGCAGTGTCGGCCACTCCCACATTTAAATAGCAGGCATTGTGATGAGACTGAGGTTTTACTCTCTCCTGGGTTTGAGGATGCGAAGGTTGCATTTTACTCGTCTGCGTGAAATTAGTAAGTGGTGTCGCTACAGTTTTTGTCAACAACAGGAAGCAATACGATATATAGTCATGTTTTGGTTAAAATGGATGATTCCGTTTAAAACAAGGTCAGCAATTAAGCAATGCTATGTTGCCATTTAAATGTTGGGAGTGGCCGACACAACGCCGCACACGAACCGAAGTGTTGATTACTATACTAGGAAGGAGCAGAGCACTGGTATGATTCACTCACGGGCCTCCCAGTAAAAATGTTCAAGTAACCTACAGGACAGCCCGTATGTGTGTGTAAGTAGAGCCCGTGTTGCGGGAATCGTCGTATACATCTACCTTTATTTTAGGTCGTTGATTCGTACCAGTAAAATGTAGACGGTGGAGCAGAGTGTGCGATGAAGCTTGACGGTGAAGGTGACGCCCCCTCGTCTGCAGCAATAGATATTGCGACAAGTTCTCCCAAAAACAAAGACGGCAAACCTGTGAGGAAATAACTTCTCTCCAAACGAATATCAGGGACGAAAATCCCGAGCCCACTCTCCAAAACTTCTTTATGAAACGGAGCATCACAAAAAATACCGACCGCTTCAGAGAGGATCTCGCCTGTCCAAGCAGCAGCAGCCTGGCTACGCTGGGCCCAAGGAGGATAGGCGCATATGAACCTAGGGGTCTACAACCACTCAAGTTGACGATCCAGGAGGAAGGTGCCACCCAGTCTGGGAGCTCCCAGCCTCTTTCTCGCCGACAGACTCAAGAGTGGTGTACCAGTCCCAGGGAAGGGCACAATTCCATTTCAATGGATTTAAATCAATCACCTAGACATCCAGTGAACAACAAGTCAAGTCAAATGCAATTCTACCTACGTACCACTGACAAGCAATTCCATTCCAGATCAATTTCAATTCAATTCCATGAGTCAGAGCCAATTCCAACCAAGTCACTGCCATGTTTCAATGCAATTCAAATTATTGCCACGTTCTGTACCTTGCTATTTCAAATCAATTTCAATCAGTTAATTTTTGTTTCTCATTCTGACAAATCGATTCCAATT
Source organism: Lithobius niger (assembly GCA_023313725.1). Classification (NCBI taxonomy): domain Eukaryota; kingdom Metazoa; phylum Arthropoda; class Chilopoda; order Lithobiomorpha; family Lithobiidae; genus Lithobius; species Lithobius niger. The sequence goes on from JAHWFP010113979.1 coordinate 18,228, forward strand.
CACTGACTTGCTGTTGATCAAGTCTTAGTTCCAGTCAATTCCCAGTTGATTCAGGAAATATTATGATCAATTTCATTCAATTATACCCAACTCAGCTTAAGTCGTATTCAGGTAAGTTCAGGTATTTCAGGTAAATTCTGACAAAAATTAGGTATTGCCGAATATTTAGTGAGTTTTGGGCCTGAAATTGGATAAACTGATTTGGAATTTGTATAATTGGGCAGAATTTCAGGTTGAATCAAATCAGATCAAAACAAGGAATTTTAAGTCGTGTAAAAATGAACTCAAATCTAGGCAATGACAATCCAATGGATGACTTGGCAAGTTAAGTCAACCTGAGCACAACTTAAGGTGAATTGATGGTCATCAAGTCAATTCCTACCAAGTCAGTGTATAATTTTGGCAAATACCCAAGTCTAGTCCAAGTCAAGTCAAGTAGAATTGAAGTTTAATAAAGTCAATTCCATGAATTCATAACCTGGAATTGTCAATGTAGAATCAATTCCAACAAGTCCACAAAAGTGGAATTGTGTCAATTAATTTCAAGTCCGGAATTGACTTGCGCCCTTCACTGACTTGTCCAAAGTGCTTGCAAGCGGATCAGTAGTCCCTCTCGCAATAGCCCTGAGACAGAGTTTTTAAGCAGTTCCCTGCTGCCGACATCTATATAGGATGTTCCCCCTCGCAATATGTAGGAGCAAGACCGGAGACGACAGCAGACAACCCGAAATAATACACAAGCATTCATTAACTGCAACCTGCATTCCCTTATTAGTAGACAACGAACTCGCCAGCACTGGTAGGTGAAAATCGATATTCACCCTGATGTACACAGGGTACATAATGGAGACAACACCTCTCTTCACAACTAGCTCATTGGAGACAAGCGATTTAGCTGGGGAGAGAACTAGACCGCTGGAGGCCAGGAGACACTTCTCCCTGGCATTGCTTCTTTCGAGAGAGTGCAAGAGGGACTGCAGGTCATCACCGACCACCGAAATCGCTATTATCATCTGCATAAGCGACGACCCTGGCCATCAAATTAAGCTCAACAAGGGCGGCATTGATGACAACAGCAAGACAACTCCATTGCAGGAGCCGTCTGTCTCCTGACTGACAGCTCGACCAATGGACATCTGCCGTAGTGGAAAAGGTTTTGACACCAAGGAGAGCAAGAATGGTTTTTGCTAGGCCCTCCTCGACACCTGATTCATACAAGGCATGCTCCACCCATCATTCTGATCTCCACCATGCCATAGGCGGCACTGATATCCAGGAACATTGTGACAGTGAACTTACCTTCAGCCCATGTCTACCGAATGCCCTTTCCAAGATACAAAATAGCGCCTTGAGCCCCACGATGCCACCGAAAGCCAAAATGAGCGCTGAAGAACCACTCGGAAGCCTCCAGTTCCTACTCCAACCAATGCGAAAATCCTCTAGTAAAACCGTCCTGGTGCACGACATGACAGCAGTTGGACTATAACTCGTGATAGAAGTAGCTTTTTAAGATGGAGAACATCCATGCTGGCAGGTGTGGTGCTCCGTCCAAACAACCTTGGAGAAAAGCAACCAGCTCAAGCCACCCCTGTTCACCAAGACCTTTTAAATCTTCGTACGATATCCCATCAATACCCACACCTCTACCAGAGCGACACCGACTCAGGAGATGCATCCAAGTCGGACGGAGCAATCGGTACACTTTCTTGAGACAAGTTCAAAAAAAGAAACCTCCTGACAGGTGAAATCCCACAAGGATATTTCAAAATGCTATTTAATTTTCTACCAGTATATTGCCAATCCCCTAGTCGTTGAAAAGGACGTTATTCGACCGTTTCCCTTTCCCTCAAATGCTCGTTGTTGTGGGATGGGATAAGTTCTCCTTGTTCTATGTATACCCTTGGTTGGGGAGGGGGGGGAGGGTGATGTAATTCAAATTGCTCCCATCCACTTCAGTAGTTTGGACGTCAGTAAACAGTGGAGGTCTGATTAAATTAGGCTTGCTAGGGATATGGTATTCTTAAGCTTGTTGAAGACTACGTACGGTAGTACCAGTAGTTTTTAACTGCTCAAATTTGTCGTTATTTTAAAGTTTTCGGTAGTGGTCGCTAGTCTTAAAACCACTGAAACACTGATCGTGCTGAAAAAAAATTATAAAATAAAAAAGTAGGCTTTGCCTGTTTAGTTTGGCGTGGTGAATGAAAACGCTATCATATAACAAAGGACATAGAAGACCAGCCAAAAACCTTAAATTCCACCAAAAGTAAGCTCCAAATTTTGTCGGACTTATTCCGATTTGATGTTGCAATTCATGGTGCTTATTCCTTATACGCATGACTAAGTCCTTTTTGAAGTAATTACCTGCGGAACTAGATCCGCGTGGGAGCTCTTCTGGGTTGTAACAGAAGACCGAATTTTTTTTTATACAACTGGTTACCTAATACTGTGGGCATTACTGTTCTGTGTGCGATTTGTATTGCATCTTTTTGAACAAATTTTTTAGTTGCATATGTGGAATAAAGCCGAGTCTGACCATTTGCTCTCGTTAAACACTGTTTACTTGGCCATTTTCGAAAACGATGGTTTTCGTTAACAAATGCTAAACAATTGAAGAATATAGGTATAAGAACGTTAACAAAATAACCAAAATCAGAAGCTTCACAAAAATAACAAATCAACAAGCCACATAACAGGCAGCATAGCAGTGCGTTCAGACACATAACCAGACCGCCATCACCAGGAAGATGGTTAATGATTCCCTGGCACCACGAAAATGGTGGTTGGTCTGTTTGGGTCCATTAGCGTTCTTTGTTGTTTTCAGATTTAAAGCTTTTTTTTTTTCGAAAATCTTGTCCAATGAAACAATGTTTAGCGGGAATGTATGGTCGGACTCACCCTTCGTCGTAACTCCTGATCCAGTGCAATTATCTTAATACTGTTATTTATGACTTTCTTCCATGTGTCCATGTTGTTATGGATCCATGTGACCTTGAAGAATCTACAACTGCCACCGTTACTAATTCAAATTTGTTGTTATGTTTTCTTCCAGTGAGAATGACTTTTCGCAGTCTGTTATTCATCCTTTTCATCGTTCTGCTGGTGGCAGTTCTTGAGGCAAGAACCATAGAAGAATGTGGCGAAGTTTGCCGTGTCCCCGATCCATATGGGAACTTCGCTTGCCGTCTTTGCCTGAACCCCAACGGGGGACTAGGCTAATGCCTAGCACGTCGCAACTTGCAAATCTGTTGAAGTGATTTTTGTAACTTGTTAAGTATGCACAAAAAATGCCATCTTCCAAGAATAAAGATTACAATACGAAAACAATTACAAAACAATATTCTAATGTTAAAATGTGTACCCCCGAGGAGGCAAAACTCTAATAAATACAACCGACCCACTTGCATTTGGCATATAGGGCCAAAAGTGTTGCTAGATAATACAAAATTCAAAATTTCGTAAAGTGGGACAAATTAGAAGTTCATTAACAAATTTTTATCTGACTTCCGTTGAATGCAGCTGATGACTAAAGAGTGTTGAAAGACAAATACAATTTCTATAACGTCTCAGATTCCACGTTCATTGATTAAAAATACTTTTTCCCAACCAACGCACTGTACGTGGGATACCAAAAGTGAAATTGCGTGATATAGACGATACACTAATATACAAAAAGACAAAGAGTGAACACTGCATGATCTTTCGTTAATTAAAAATTAATAAACTTACTACAGAATTGCAGGTAACGCATGTACATTGGTTGAAATCTGTCAACAAACAATGTGGTTGCAAGAATCGCACATTCATTTTACTTTTCTTCCTATGTAGAGTTTATAAACAACATCCAAGCTATTATTTTTTTTACTCTTCCTCCATTCTGACATATCTAGTAATTAAAAAGAAAAGGAAAAACGCTATACAATTGGAACATTATGAATGTTTTTCTTTTTAATTATTAGATATGTCAGAATGGAGGAAGAGTAAAAAAAATAGCTTGGATGTTGTTTATGAACTATACATAGGAAGGAAAGTAATACGAATGTGCGATTCTTGCAACCACATTGTTTGAAATCGGGCCTAAGAATTAAAAGTTATAGACTATTTTTTACATTAAGCTCTTATACCCCAAAATAAAACTTGTTAAGGATTTCCGCCAAGCTTTTCGGCCGTGTGAAATCGTGAAATCAAACGTCAAGTTCTTTCGCCAAACACTTTCGCCATTGGCTATTCCCACCGAGTTCGATGGTTAAATGAATTATATTTGAAGCTTTCGGAGATAAAAACAATTCGCTCTGGGGACACGGCGCCGTTTTTAGGTTTTATAAACAGAAAACAAAAACTTCAAGATCACTTTCTCCATTTAAATTAGGAAATATACATTCCTTACCGACCATCTTAGCAAAGCAAAGACCCTAAGCTCGATTTTTGCGGCGAATTTTATTACGAATGATGGTAACCGGTGTACTCCTCTGCCTCAAACAGAAAATCCCCAGGATCGGTGCAAGGTGGTGTTTTTTTTTTCGGAGAAAACCGTGCTAAGGGCTTTAGATAATCTCAAGCCCAGCCTTTCTTGTGGTCCAGACGGCGTGTCAGCGTACCTCCTCCTCAACAAATTAGCAGACAGGTAGGTGTTCCGGTATCTAGGTTGTTTACTAGGTCATTTGAACAGGGAAGGCTGCCTTCAGTTAGGAGCACTGCACTTGCAGTACCTGTATTTAAAAAGGGCTCTCCATCGGACCGTACAAATTACCGACCAATTTCCCTTACATGTGTGATTTGTAGGGTTATGGAGTCGGTTATTCGGGATACGATCATGTTATTTCTGGAAAATACTCTATTATTGACAGAGATCAGTTTGGCTTTATGCCTGGCAGGTCTGCATCTCACCAACTATTAATGGTGTTCGATCGCTGGTTTTTTGCTGTTGGTCTGGGGGTGCCGAGCGACACGATTTACTTCGACTTCAAGAAGGCATTTCAGTCGGTAATTTATCGTAAACTAATGATGAAGGTTAGCAGTTGTGGTATTGGTGGTCAACTTTGGCGATGGCTGGAGGCATTCCTTCGAAATCGTTCACAACAGGTGGTTGACGAGAATGTACGTTCCTCACGAGAAATGATATGTTACGGGGTCCCACAGGGTTCGGTGCTCGGTCCCCTATTGTTCATTATTTATATAAACGACCTAAAGTTCGCATTTGATAACACCTACGGTTTTTAATTTGCCGACGACATAGAAAATCGGGGCAGAAAATACTTGTTCGGGTCATTCTTTGGCTTTGGCGGAAGAAATCTGACAGGTCAAGGCATGGTCCGGAACTTGGCAAATGCCACTTTCGGTACATAAACGCCACTCTTTCCATGTTGGAAACTCGAATGACCACCAACGCCACTTTCTTGAAAATGCTGTCCTACCATCAGTTGATGAAGTAAAGGACCTTGGGATTTGGTTTACATCTGATCTGAAGTCGTCCCTTCATTGCCAAAAGATCTGTGCAATGGCATTTAAACGTTTGGCTATTGTCAACAGATGCTTTATTTCTGGAAATCTAAAACGAAAATTTGGGCATTAAAGGTCTTCGTTCGCCCCATTTTGGAATACGCATCTCCCGTTTGGTCTCCTTATCTAGCTAAGGACGTTGATCTGTTAGGAGTCAGTCCAGCGTAAATTCACCAAAAGACTGCCAGGCTTACGGGAACTTCACCACACGGAAAGGCTTTCTACACGACGAGCCACGGCTGTTTGCCGTGATGACAGCATGAGTTAGCCACTGACGAACGAGAATAGCGGCTGTTTGGCCGTCTGAGTGGGCTATCCCAGTCACGTGACACACGCGTCACGGCAAACAGCTCTGGCGCGTAGTATAGATGTGGGTTGAAACTTCTGGAGCTACGTAGGATTAGGTCAGACTTGGTCCTAACATATAAGATTTTCCGTGGTCTCACGTCGATAGATCTTCCGTTTTTTTGATTTTGCACCTTCGGTACGCTTCACTAGAGGCCATCCGTGGAAACTTGCAATACAGGAGCATTTTTTTTACTTCGAGTCGTCAGGATTTGGAATGCTCTAACCTAAGAAATTGTGGGGAAAAATAGTGTACAGAGCTTCCGCGAGTCGCTTTGCGGAGACCTACTACATTCGTTCCTGGTCAGACCACATTAAATATGACTTTTAGATTAGGCCCAGAGTAAGTGGCTCACCACCCTTCCGGTTCTGGACCACACTATGTGGCAAAATTTTATTATATATAAAAATTAATGCTTGCTGCGTAATTTTCAATTATTTCATTTAACGTTTGAAGTGTTAGTCGGTGGAATTGGCTTGGCGAAAGAGCTTGACGTTTGATATCACGACTTCACACGGCTGAAAAGCTTGGCGGAATCCTTAACAAATTTTGTTTTGGGGTAGGCATATATATTTTGTATTTTTGGTTCAAATTATGAAATCCATTTTTTCTTAGCAATTATGAGATGAAAACACCAAAGTAGTTTTCTGGTCCATTTTTTTTTTTTTTTGGTTGGCTTTCGTTTCATTTTGAGGACAGCAGTCGCCTTTTATCATATCATTAGTAGTTATTATTACAGTACTTGCGGTATCTCCTTGCAAACGCACGGATTTATTTAACGCTTATAGTTTACTGGCGTTTGCTGATTAGCATTACTATGGCTTTGGTGCCGTTGCCATAATAACGATTAAATACAGATGCAAACCCATTTACGTTGTCTTTTGGACTTGTATGTCATACTTCCTCTCAGCGGGGATTCAAACCCACGACCTTTGAAACCAAAGGCAGAGGTCGTATCGCTGAGCCATACTGACTCGTTGGGCCGTTGGCTTTCCGTCCTGTTCAATCATAGTAACGATGGTACTTGTTTACCTTTCTATGATATTGTTTGCATATGTGTGTGCAGTAGTATAATCTGTGGCAATAAGATGAATTCTTTTTGACGCTAAATTTTTCTCTTTCGCTTCTGAAATCTCATTATTGGATGTTTCCCTACGAATCGGAAGCGTCAAATCCGACGCCGTGTTGATACTTCAGATTATTTATGGGTTCTAGCTATAAGCAGGGGCAGCATAAATATAAGAGGACGTGTATATAATTCGCTCCTGCTATAAGGGCTCGTTTACGCAACGACAGTTTTCTCGCTCACTAGCTTTTACTTGATCAATACTTTGGTCTCTAATTAGTTTAACGAGCTCTCAGCAGTCGTCAATTCTGTATAGCTTTTGTCAAGGCAAAATGAATCGCAAGGGCGCGTTTACACAACGACTCGCTTTGCATTCTCGCAGCTGAAATATAATCGCGATGGCAAAGGTGTCGCTGCCATGGTAACAACGTTTCATAGATTAGCAAAACATCGTTTGAGCATCGACTCGTTTGAGCAAACACTTGCAGTCTTCGTGACAGTAAGATAAAGAATTCCTCCTGACGAAACAATTTTCCCATTCGCTTGTAAACTCAACTGACTCGTTTCGTTGCAAGCTGGCAAAGCTAAACCCGCCGCCATGTTGGAATTTCAGATAATTTCTAGCTTCTTAGCTGCGAGAATGCAGAGGCGAGTCGTTGCATAAACGCGCCCTAAGTCTGTCTAGCTTTTTCAAAGCAAGAAGAAGTCGTGTCTCGTATCGAAAAGCCAAAACAGAACCAGAACAATATGGCTTTGGAATTTTCACGATCGAGAACTAGTGTTTTGCAGCGACACACAGGAGAGCTGTGAGGGTTCGAGGTCTTATCCATGATAATATCACTGTATGTTCCATCTCTCGCTATTGGTCTCGACCCCATGCTGACAATTATGGAACGACTGTCGTAACTATTTTCCGAGATAACCCACGTTAAAAATACGCTAAATACGTTTTAGTGTTCTATATACGAAAGCTGGGAAGAATATAGCAACGACGTCGCCATTTTCAACTCCGGAACGGTAACAGAGGAAGACAAACGATTTTCACCATTAGATCGGAGTGATATTTGCCATGAGTCTCTGTAAAGTTGACTCTGGTCTCTTGGCTTAAATAAAACCTTTGATTCACCGAGAATGTGATTCGTACGAAATGACTGACAGACTATTTGGGAGTCACCTTTGCGGAAAAAGCGAATCGATCTGGTCCACAAACATTGATTATCCCAAAAGAAGAAACCAAATGCTGAAACCGTATTTAAAACTTTTGGACTTAAAACAATGGGATCCAAAGTCCACTAATGTATACCAGCCAAACTTGTTGAGTGACCTTTATCTCAAATAAAACCCACAAGGGTGAAAGAACCCGCCAAGTTTCAGCCAATCACACACATACGTACACATACACACACACGCACACACACACACACACACACACACACGCACACACACGCACACACGCACACACACACACACACACACAGTTAAAACGTCAAGGTTATTGTACGCACGCAAAGGATCATTTATTCGCAGGATGCTAATAAATACAGTTCACAATATTCAACAGAAAATCTCCTAGACGCCACATTTTAAAACGGATTTTTAGCAAGGGATTGACTAACGGTAAGTAAATAGAACTTTGGGGCCGTACTTGATGTTGAGGATCGAGAAAAATGGCGCTGGGAGGAATGTACCTTTAAGTTTCAACTTAACCGTTCATTGCAGGCGAATGGACGTTGCCCCTCCCTTCGCCAACAGTAAACCATGCGCAATGGCTGTTTGCCGTGACGTCACCATGAGTTAGCCAATGATGAACGAGAACAACGGCTGTTTGGCCGTCTGATTGGACTAGCCCAGTCACGTGATATACACGTCACAGCTAACAGCCATGGCGCGTGGTATAAACTCCCACTTCGTAAGAAATGCGCCTTAGTCTCCTGACGCAAAGGAAGACAGAATCGACTAAAATAGGGTTGTCAATTCCGGGCAGGGAATACAATTCCTGGATTTCGTGAGTCATTTCACTCAATGTCAGGACCTCAAGACTAATCACGAAATTTCGGGATTGATTTCACAAGATTTGGAGTGATTATAAAATAAGAGAAAGAGTGTCTTTTCCGAATATTTTGAAAGGAATTAAAATTCATAATTGAAAATTTAAATTAGAATAAAATCGTGATTAAGCCAGTAACAATTATTTGAAACAAACTAAGAGCACAGTGGAGTCAACATCTGTGAACTGATAATGATGATAAGTGAGCAGCTTCTCGTTTGTTTCTAATAATTTAGTGCTCAATTTGTTTCTTTAAGAATTTATTTATTTTTATTCAAACGTCTTTATTGGAGCCGTTTGTTAGTGCAGCTTTTAACGTTGCCGTACTTTTTTTTTTATTAGAAGATAGTCTAGTGAGAGAATAGTCCAACCTGTGGTTCGAACCGACAAACCTCTGAACGTGTTAACACCAAGAAGTAAGGCTACAGTTTTTGTTTTGTTGTTCAGGAACATAATTTTATAATTTACTAGCATCGTACCCGGCTTCGCCCGGGTATTTGTTTGACCCGTGGTTGTTTCCCAGTATTTGCTCGGTGCTGCCTTTCCGTCAATCGTCTCCCTCTGCAAAGCAATGTCGTAATCAAACAGTGGCTCTAACATAAGAACTGCGCAACCAACGGGATTTCCCCGTTCAGGCCCTTCCCCACTCCCAGTAGCGTGCGAAAAATAACTGTCCTTCGTACATGTCGTCATTTAAGACATGCCTTTGTGATGACCGCGCAGAGTAAATTGTTAGTCGAGGCAACAATGTGCCAATTTCAACTTCTTTTCAGGGCAACAACGTCCCAGTTTCAACTTCAAGCCAAAGAATTGACACACTCGCACGTTTTCATTGTTCCCCTTCCGGGGGTCGTCGTTGCGGTTGCTTCATTTCTGCTATGAGACTTTGGTTTACAATGTAAGACGTAGCATTAAACATAAACATTTAAGAGTTGTGTTAAACACAAATTTTTACGAAAGTTTAGCTCATTTTTTATCTGAAAAATCGCGATACTGATACTTCGCTCCCTACATCTCATCCTGCCATGTCCACGTAAACTGCACTTTTAATTGTAGTGAACACTGCTTGCTTCTTATCACTTTCCTTTATTAAAGGCGGACTGCCGTAAGAAATGGTCTAATTCCTTTCAATTTTATTTTTGAACTATTTAGGAGATGGCAGCCAAAGTCAAATCATTAAATCTTTTAAATTAATGTAAAATCTGGAGGCATCCAATTTCGTTTGTGGTCTTAAATGATAAAGTGGTCTTAAACGATAAAGTGGTTTAACATATTACAAGAACGGCCTATTTTGCTGTGTACTCGTTTCACCCAATCCCGTTCCCCCGAATTTTAAACAGTCTCTTAATTTTCGGCGAAAGTAGAAATTATTGTTTTGCCGATTTTTTTCAAAACTGCCTGCTTTGTTCGGGTTGCACGCTCGCCTGTGGCTAAACACGTATAACATAAAAAAAAAACCAAATCACACAATTCTTCCTAAGTAATAATGGTTTTATAAACTTTTACAATGTTAAATTTTTGACGAACGTTTCGATTCGGCAAAACGAGAATTCCCCTTACGCCGAATTTTAAGCAGGGCTTCGTTTTCGGCGAAATGTGATTCGGCAAAACGGGTAACCACGACCGCGGTGTACTAACCTGAAAAAAGATTTCGTTTTCGTTTCATTTCCATGCAGATTAAAGTTATGTTACGCACGTTTCTGGAAAGTATTCTAGTTTAGACCAATAATCCAAGCCAACGCATTAATCCGCAAGGGTGGCTGAGGGATAATTGTGCTAGGTAATTTCAATCGGAGGCTACTAGGATCTTTTTTACGTGCCACATTTCACATACGCACGAGACATCACAGAGCAACCTTTTCCCGAAAATACCAAGGGTGGCTGAGGCCAGGTTCGAACCTCAGCCATGCCTGTCATTTTCGGGATGAAAAGGGCCATGTGATGCGTCGTGCTCCTGTCGAGTGTGGCATGTAAAGGATGCTAGAAATAAAATAATACACACTAGGGCAATACGTAAATGATGTCACATAACTTTTTACCCCTCCCTGTCACACTTTGTCAAAACGTTTGTAACATCCCTATACAAAACGTCGACACCCCGCTGTTTCCTCCCCCCGTCCCTCTCCCCCTTCTCCTTCGTTACCAATGAAAAGGGAGACAACTGCGACCTTTTACTGCTCTTTTTTCCCGTTTGGCTGTAAACTAACATTCCGAAAGCCAGATTTGATAATCGACTAGCCAGAAAATATCTGAGGACATTTTTTTTTTATGTTTTCCCAGTTTGATAGTTTTGTGTGTGTCGTCACAAATTTAGTGTGTCCCCCCCCCCCCCACCCCTTCCCTCTTGTTCGAAACGCTCACACTCCTGAATCCCTTTCTTGCATGACGTCATTTTCGTACGGTCCATTAACAAACATTTTTTTTTATAATAATGATTACAACGCATGAAGTAACGGCCTTTTTTTTTTTTAATTAAAACGATAGGGTATTGATTTTACAAGTTTATTTGACTACTCGTGTGAAACATACGCGTTTTCGTGTTTTAACACGTCGCGGCATGTTTCGAAGTCTTTCTACGTGGACTCTTTGATGTCTGCCATGGGATTTGATTTGATTTGACTTCTTTATTGCTCCTAGGGGGTCTGCAAACCATTCGTTCATTGAAATTTAACTAAACTTAACGCTAGGGTAAACCTAAACCTAGACCTGCAACGGGAATGCTTGTCTGCAACAGTAGGACGATCCTTGATTGTTGTGGGGCAGGGGGAGGGGAGGAATTATTGCAGCAGTGTTGCTAAATTCATTTCTCTTGCAATAAATTCCGTCATACACCTACCTTCGAAATTCAAATTAGTTTTGAGAGGACGTACTTCTAGTATGTTGAAATATTTTATTTATTCTATTTAGGACTACTCTTCATACCCACAAAAAAAATCGCCGTTTCAGCAACGTTATTTCTGTTGGTCAAATGCAAGGGGTCAGTTCAACCCTTCTTGTGTCCGGTAAATTTTTCTAAATTGAAAATTACACCGAAACAAATGTGAGATTTCAAGCTTTCCAACGATATACGACACGACACGAGTTGATTTAACAGAAGGAAATTGTACACTTTGTGAGACATGCTTTAATTTTGCCCACGACTGTGTACATCACTAATCCAAAAAACCAAACGGTGGATAATGGATATTTCGCGTATCAAGGACCACGCTAGTGTTCGCCCAACAAGTTCGCATTGTCAGACGTCATTACGTTGTTATTCAATTCCGTCATTGTTGCATTTGTGGCCACTGGTTCATGTCGATTGTGGCATGTTGAACTTCCTGGGTTTTCCACTTGGATTTCGCCAGCTAAATTGTCCGTCTCATCGTCGTGGGGCAGATAACCCAGTCTGGGTGCGAGCTCCGTAAAAAAAAAAACCAGAATTTTAAAACATAACGAAAAAGATTTATTGTAGCATCTCTCGCTCGGCCAAGTAATTGTGATCTTCGGTGATCAATTATGTGCCTGTTTAGGTTACTTATTGTTTTTCTGTGTGGCTTTTAAGTTTTAAATTATTTGGGTGGAAAGAGTGATGTAATAGTCGACTCTTTTGTTTCTATTGTTTTAGTGAAAGAAGTTTATTATCCTTTTCTTCTTCAGTGATGACTAACACCAGGGGTAGCATAAATATAAGAGGACGTGTATATAATGCGCTCCTGCTAACACACATCTGGTGTACATCTACCAGCCCACCTCGAGCCCATTGGCTGTCCGTCCTGTTCAGTTCATCTGGTATACTATACTGACTGTTGGTTTTGTATGAATGGCTATTTTATAAAAAATAATTGATCGTTGAATGAGTGTTAATTTGCCTACAAAGACATCGTTTAGTCTTCGGAAACAGATAACAAGCCATATAATAGAGAATAGCTTGAATACTTGTAAACTTATATTAAGAAACACCTTTATATTATCTTTACATCATCTCACTGCAGTTCCAGTGTCTTCCTGTAGACTCGTCATTTCGCTGAAAGGAAGTAGCAAAAGGTCTGAAACAAAACAACCGACAGAAGAAAACCATCTAAAAGGTAAACAAGTTGATCTCACTTAACACTGCAAAATGGTTGGCTGTCCGTATTTCTGTTGCCTTCTCAGTAAATAATTGATTAGCATGGTAGGGTATTTTTTTTTAATTTCTTCGTCAAAAGCTTTATTCAGCTGGTTGAAGTCCTCCCTCCAGCAAAATTTAATAAAAACTAAAAAATCAGTGTCTCCGTTCCTATAATTCACTATTTTTCGACGAAACTTGGCCAGATAGTAGATACTTATGGAACGAATATTTGTACCAAAAATTATGCAATTCTGTGCAATACTAAAAGTAAGAGGAGTTCTATTGTGCCATCCGAGGCAGAGTCTAAATTCCGCATTCTTCGAGACATTGTTGCAAACCGTGGGTATAAGTGACTTGTACCCATGGCACAACAATCGAAGTCATTATTTAAAAGTGTAGGATTAGTTCCTAAGGTGGTGTTAGGATGTAAGAGGGGTTCTGATGACCTGTACAGGTTTAGAGCTCCGAATAAACCAAAATAAACTCAGTAAATCACATAATCTACACTTACAACAATCGAATTTCAAAAGTGAAGGATAAGTAAAGTACTTAGAATCGAATACATTTATTAGGGACATGGTCCTAAGCCAAGCAACACTTGAGATGCAGCAGGATTTCTTATTGGACGTTTGCTTTTGGAATTGGTTACCTAGTGTATCAAAAGAGAAGTG
>JAHWFP010113980.1:0-14363 GCA_023313725.1 Lithobius niger
AAGTTAATGCTTATTATCATGTTTGCTAATTATCTAAAGTTTACACATTCAGTGGCTGTTGGGATCACAAATTTTTATTTTGAGGAAAAAACATTTAATTCCTATTTTTGATTGGGAGTAATGGCCACTGGGGTATGTTTCAGTTACGTGACTGAGTACGTAGCTGAGTACGTATGTAGCTGAGCTCCTGACTCCAGTGGGGTTTGTTTACATGTCTTCTATTTCAGCAACTTCAGTTCTCTTCCTAATCTGACGTCAATACTTATAATCATGCGTCCCAGTTAGTAAAGTTTGCACAGTCAGTAGCTGTTGGGACCACAAATTTGTATTCTGAGGGAAAAAAACATTTAATTCCTATTTTTGATTGGGAGTAATGGCCACTGGGGTATGTTTCAGTTACGTGACTGAGTACGTAGCTGAGTACGTATGTAGCTGAGCTCCTGACTGCTCCAGTGGGGTTTGTTTACATGTCTTCTATTTCAGCAACTTCAGTTCTCTTCCTAATCTGAAATTTGCTTATTATCATGTTTGCTAATTATCTAAAGTTTACACAGTCAGTGGCTGTTGGGATCACAAATTTTTATCTTGAGGAAAAAATATTTAACAACCAATTTTGATTGGATGTAATGGCTACTGGGGACGTGTTTCAGTTACGTGTCTAAGTACGCATGTTTCCGTTACGTGTCTATAAGTATGCACGTAGTTTTCATCCACCATGAATTTCGCATTAGTGGACACCTGGCTTCTCGTTCCCTGCCCTGTGAAATTTGGGTAAAGTAAATGGACTTAGCATAACCTGTAATCAGAACGATATCACGACATAACAGAGAAGGAAAAAAAGAAAAGCAATGTGACACTAGACCAATCGCAAAATCAGCGAAAGCCGAAAGGCAAAAAAAAAAATATACGAGTCGCAAGAACTGCCAGTCGACTGACGCAAAATTAGTCAGTTCGATGATTATTGCTTGGTAAGCTTTGGTTTCAAAGTAAATCTTTTTCCAGTTCCGATCAAGGTGAATGAATTTCAGATCAGCACTTAGCAAAAGTCATGTACCAGTCTTATAGCTGAAAACTGTAGAGTAAGAGATAGACCTTTGAGTGGAAGGTCAGCCATATTCTAGTACAAGCAAAACCATGGAGGAATGATGAGAAGGAGGGGAAGCTGTAACTCTGAACCGCTTAAGACGGTTTTCTCGAGGCCGTCTAGCGGCTGGCGGGATGAACTACAAACAGCTCAGTCAAACGTATGCTAAAATGCTTGGAAATCTGTCAGCAGAAAAGGGTGAAAAGGGTACATGACAAAACTTGCTTTCTGGAAGAGTTGTGAAATCAGTGTCGAGAGTTTCTTGATTTCTTCCGTGCTGGGGTCGGACGAAAACTTTTCACAAAGTGCGTTGACTGCCGTGTTTAAGACATCAGCTTGGGAGGCGGCACAGAGGCTGAATCGGAGGCATTTGTCGATTTCATAGAGGACGTGGGTTGGTACTTTGACTTTCCGGGGAATGAAGAGAAACGTCCCAAAGTCAAGCTTTACTTCGGCATTCAAAAATTCGCACTCGTGGTAAGTGTCGAAATTTTTGGCGTTTGTAGATCCGTCACCCGAGGCTCTGAAGAAGCTCGCTTCTTTCCCTGGTCGAGGTGGCGGTAGGTCTTTATGGAGTTCGAGGGCCTCCCCTTTCCCGAGATGGGAACCGCCGTTTTGCAGAAGGCAAGTCAGCAGTGTCGTAGATTGGCCTAACAAGTTGCGGGGTTTGGCATCACGGTCACGGAGGGCAAATCCAAACCCTGTCTTGAGTCCCCGATTGATGACGGGTGCATCCGCAGTTTGAGTTGACCTGTATAGGAAACAGTCCAGGACAGTTTCATCAACTGTTTTTAGGATCTGGGCCAGTGAGATCGTCGGATCGTCATTGACGGTGTCGTCCGGAAAATGGATGTGTTTCTGTTGATTTCCGGACGAAAGGTGGTTCCCTTCTGGAAATGAAAGCGATGGCCTGTCAGCCAATTCGGTAGCTGGGCGAAGTTTCTTTCTGACAAGTTGAGTTGAGGAATGGGATCGCTTCCTGCTATCTTGGCTTGTGGTCAACGGAACCCAGTTGCTCATGTGTTCCCGGTAGGGCTGGTACTTTCCGGTTTTTTAGTTATCCGTTTAACCGGTTTTTTTTCCGGTCGGTTACACGAAAACCGTTTTTCCGTTTTCAGCAAAAAATACAGCCAAAAAAAATTTCACCACTGTGTAATACACTATTAAAAAACAAAGCTGAAAAAAAAATATGATTTAGTCCTTGGTAAGACAAGCACAATTATTGACTACATGTTCATTTTCGGATTTAAACTAGAAGAAAGTTAACGTTGATAAATTTAAGTACTTACTTTATCAAGAATTTTGACTTTATGTAGCTTTAAAATTTCTACAAGATGTCAAATTTTACATCATAGCGGCAACGTAAGCCAAAAACAGAACAACAAAATTTAATACGTTTTCGTTAATGTTCCATTAATTTCAAATTATGAGCCAGAAAAATTAGCATGTTTGCGTTTTCGGGTAGCAACACATTTCGTTTACGTGTTATGACGGCGCTTCCCTGCCGTTCGCGCTAGGTATAGACGAGTCCACTTCTCCATGAACCGGGGAGGGCAGATGCTGGCCAGCATGTCTTTAACTGCGTCGTGTACGCGCTGGCGATCAGCAGTTTGTTTCGAAGAAAGTAAGCAACTTCGATGGGACAACAAGCCCATGCGGATTATTTGTAAATAGGGTGCCCCCTACCCACCCCGGTTTTCTACTTTCACTGATTTTGAGTATTTGGATTAATAGGCCTAAATGATGACACTTGGCTATTTTTGGCTCGTTCACCGCGGTTTTTGAATGGTGCCCGCATCAAACGTTTTTCGGATATGGGTTTTATAATCCGTGTAACCGAACGTGGAACGGTTTTCGGTTAACCGTGTAACCGATCCCAGCCCTAGTTCCCGGCAGACCGAGGAGAAGCAGGACGGCGGGGGAGCAGAAGAAGCGGACGACAGGTTGTTGATGGCGGCTTGTACAAGTAAGTCCACTTCGTTCTGGGTCACGGGATGGTGACAACGTGAGGAGCGGGACAAGAGGTCGAGAGGAGACGTCGGGGAGCGGTGGTCCTGAGTCTCGGCAGCATGACGAAGGTTCCTTTTAGCTTGTTGGTAGAATCTCCTGGCTTGCTTGTATTCGTCTTCGAGGATTTGGAGATCGGTGATCTCTGGTGTTTCTTGGCCTGCTTGAAGCGTCGTTTCATCCACTTTATTTGCCGGTAGATCGATGGGGTCCGTTGGAAAGAAGGCGTCCGAAAGCTGGTCTTCGACGACAACCTGAGAGTGAGTGAGCAGCATCACGAGTGAGAGCGTCGGCGAGATCCTCGTTGAGAGAAGGTGTCTTCGGCATGATGCGGCAGAAGAATTCAATATCCGGGCGAAAGTAGGATCGGGAGATAGCGACGTGGAGACGTTCGCTGGAGGAAAAAGAATGCCACAACCGCCGCGCTCTCGCTTTTATAGAGGAGGACTGTGACACGCATGCGCAGTGGGGTTCCCGAGCAAGTGGTTACAAGCAGCTAAGAAACCTCCAAGGAGACATCCATTGAGGTTCAATGAATGCCAAATTAACAGGCTATGTAGGTTTTCCAGCGGTAATAAGAAAGAAATAATTTCTCAAATACACGCAAATTTCAATCTCGTAGCCAACACCGTCATATCTCTAGTTGTACCTATAATAGAGGATACCAGAATCGACTGGGCCTTGTCCTACATTATTTACGATTTGAAAGACAAGACGGAGGTGACCGACAATACCGAACTCGAGGTGAGACTGTTCAGTTTGGATTTAAGGAGTAAAAAGCACGGTAACAGATTGCAGGAAGGCAAACCAAGCAGTGCTACATAAAAATACGAACAACGTTTCGACAATTTTCAATTTTCGTCATCAGGTTAGCAATAAAATTAAAGCATGGCAAAAGCTACTAAGTCATCCTACGTTAAAAGCATAAAACAGTTATTTAAAACGGATAAAAACTATCAATTTCTTCCCTCAAAAGATGCAGAAATGGCAGCCGAAAAGCACGACCCACATGCTCCGTTGGGAAACCAAGTCGCGAAGCAGGTAGTAGATGTTTCTGTGGTACGTGTTGGCTAGTTCCATTATCGCAACATGACTGAGATACGAAACATTACCTGCCTCGTGCGTACGAGTTAGGTGTCGGTATGTTGGATAAATACCCCGTTCCTTTATCCAAGATCGCAGCGTTTGAAAAAGCCAACAACATTTCGATATGTGTTTTTGGTTTCGAGGATGACAAACCTTGCGTTTATCGCGTGAGTTCCTTAGTTGGAAGTAAGCATCACGTTGACTTGCTTCTTTTCAACGGACACTAAGTGACGATAAAAGATTTCATCGCGAATTTCAACCCCATCAGTAACTTGAATATTTTTGCAGGCATTATCTACATGGTTTTCAAAATTGTTTCGAGGTATGAAAACGACCACCTACCTTCTTGCGAGGGAGTTCCGTTTCAGAAGACCTCATTGCGCAACAATGATGTTATCTAGTTTAAGAATTTCAAGAACGAGCTCAAAAGGTTGTACATAGCCTATGTGAACTTTGAAGTGGCGCTCCAATCAGTCTCCAGTTGTGATGGAAACGATACATACACCATCGTTAACCACATACACCAAGCTTACAGTTTTGCCTATGTCAGTGCTTTTCAACCTTTTTTTGACTCAAGGTACCTTTTATATTTTTTTGCAGCCCGATGTCACCCTTGTCTCGTAGTAGGAGAGCTTTTTTTTCAAACCAAAAAATACTGCTCCCCTTTGCACACGCCGCAGCTTGGCCTATACTCTCTGACAAGTTGAGTACTCTCTGACATCATCAAGACACACGCTAGTGTGTCGCCCGCCAAGATAAAACGATTACATCCAGATAATATGTATATATGAGCATGGCGACCACTAGACACGTTGTATCTTTACAGCAAAGGGAGTTTGGCTATTTTCAGGCATGTGAGGATAAATAACAATGCTACAAAAAAGGCTGAAACTTGTTTGATCGGGAGACTTTGGTCGCCTGACAACATAAAAGTCACTGTTAGACCCATAGCTTAACGTTTTCTTGTTGAAAAAACGACGTGAATAACGTTGATATTTGCCTAATTACTTACTCTTAACCACTAACACTTTTTTTTGTATCACGAAAATAAATTCTTCCATGCGGTAAATAAAGCTGGGTCTTAGCTCATTTTACAGGTATTGCTCTGGAGATGTACCCTTTTCATATGGACCTTTCTAATTGGTCAAGTGATTCAGGGGTTAGGGAGCTCCAAAGGTCCAAATTGATTGTTTTACATTGTTTTAAACATTGTTTTTATGTAACAATGCCAAACTGACAATTAAAGAAATTCATGCGTTTGCAAGGAGATACTGCAATACTAATAAAAATGCTAATCAAATGAAAAAAGGTCCTCAAAATCTAAAGAAACCAAAAAAATAAAAGAAAAAGAAATGGATCAGAAAACTAGATTGGCATTTCAAAATGGATTTCATCAATTTGGACCAAAATATTCTGATATCTACCCCAAAACAAAACTTGTTAAGGAATCCCGCCAAGCTTTTCGGCCGTGTGAAGGTGTGATATCAAACGCCAAGCTCTTTCGCCAAGCTAATCCCACCGACTAATACTTCAAACGTTTAATGAAATAATTGAAAATTGCGCAGTAAGCAATTTTCATATTTTCATATTTCATTTAACCTTCGAACCATTACACGGTGGGATTAGCTTGGCGAAAGAGCTTGGCGTTTGATATCACGACTTCACACGGCCGAAAAGCTTGGCGGGAATCCTTAACAAGTTTTGTTTTGGGGTAGATTGTTTATTACTATACCGACTAGCAATCTATCTCTAGCTAATCTTGCCCTAACTAGACCTTTAACGGAGATCGAGCTACGTGGCTATCAGCCCCAACATGCTTTTGCTCATTTATGTTTTATTATTAACTCTGCTTCATGGCCCCCTTTAACCAGCTACGCGGAACACAAAGGTTCCCCGGCACGCCGGTTGAAAAGCACTGGCCTATGTGATTGTGGACCATTTAGGCAGAGTATTTTCCAAAAAGTTGCAGAGAGGAGTAGACTACGTGAAGGTTTTCTTCGAATCTATTTTAGAGGAGCAGAAAAAGATCGTGACTCACAAGCAACGAATGAAACGTTTAACCAAGGAGCAGTGGTTGACCCTGGACCTTTGTTTGGCAGCTGCCCGGGACGTCCTTTGTTTGGCAGCTGCCGGCGTCCTTTGTTTGGCAGCTGCAGGTGTCCTCTGTTTGGCAGCTGCAGGCGTCCTTTGTTTGGCAGCTGCCCGGGACAGGCGACGCGACCGGACAGGAGGTGAGCTTGGCTAACATGGTGGCACGTATGGTGTCCGAGCAGATGGCGGCGCTGGAAACAACACGTAAGAAGGAGTCGGAGGAGATCGAACGCCGACGTGCTCTCGAAACCCAAAAAGGTATCTTGGAAACTTTTGAAAGTTATTTTGGGACGAAGGAGTCGCCAAAGTTACCGGTGGGAGCTACCATGGGCACGGGCGGACAGCTGCTGGTGTGCCATCTTTGCAAACACGGTGCATTTAACCCTTCCCAAGAAAAGGTTAACGGGTTAACGAAAGTACGAGACCACGACCACATCACCGGTGAATTTAGAGGTCTTCATAAGGCGAGTAAATTGCCGCAACGATAGGTTCGATACGATGAGCCTATCCAAAATGGCAGCCGGTCAAACATCAGGAAATTTCCCGAACCGGGGGGGGGGGAGGGGCACTAAGGCTTACAGTCAGGGTTTCAAACCGCAAAAGACGTTGTAGGTGTGATCGAACTAAACTGAACGAAGCATTTTGCTGCCACCTACGTCCCTTAATGACGACTTTAGCATGAGTAAGACATATAGGGAAGTAGAGAAAATTCCTAATGTTTGACCGGCTGCTATTTTGGATGGGCTTATCGTATCGAAGCTATCGTTGCGGTAAGTTACTCGCCTAATGAAGACCTTTCTAAGAAGGTATTCCTTTATCCCTCATTCCATTGAAAAGTTCTGAGTTGGGGCCCTTGTCCCCCCCCCCCAAGGGGGGGGGGACGGCTGGCGTAATGCCGGTTTTACGAAAAGGTAGATCCTTTAACCAAACTTACATTGCAAGAGTTTTACTATTTTCTTTCAATCCCTTAAAAAGTTGTGAGGGTGTTCTCGGACTTTTGGGACACCCTGTAGAAAACAGTGCGATGTGTACAGGGAAGTCCATCTGCAGCTTGTACTAGCGAACACGATAGCATGGAAGATTACCTCACGCAAGTAGTGACATTTTCCCTTTCTACGAATCTCTCTCATGTAGTTGGCATTCCTGAACTAGCGGCTCTCGTTCAGGATGATGCTCCATCAACGCCTACTAAAACCACAAAGCCAAAAACTCATTTTTCTTAAGGCAGTTTGGCACCTGTAATAGTAATACTCTCAATACTGTGAGAATTCTGGATGTGTTCCAAAAGTGTCTGTTGAGCGAAAGTGACGTCCCCTTACGACAGGACTGATGGATTCCGTCCGGAGTTGTGGAAACGGTGCTGCCTTGCGCATGCTCAAATATTAGCTACATCGTGGACAGAAAAAGCAAATGCACATCAAATTAAGCCCCTTCTGTTCTTTGGAACGGTCTGTTGAGTGTGCCGAGTTCTGATTGTAGATTTGGAAGGTAATGATGGCTGACGTATCATCAAATAGCACGCGCGTTGAGCCAAACTCCAAAAGGACGAGTTTGCTGATTGGAAGCCATTGTATAGCTCCTGGAGAATGGGCCCTAAGCATCTTGTCCCACAGAAATGTGTGATGGGGACTAAAGAAACTTTGGAGCCACAGGCCCCATCAGACCTCTGGGTGGCCCTGCCTAGTTGCAACGTAGGGTGAAGCGGCTGTAGCTAAAACCGTTGTAATCTTGGAATACTGATGCGGCTGATGTTACTACTGCGCAAGTGCGTAGCTTTCTTGTTTTTCGATTAACTTGGCCAAAGTTGTAAACACGGGTCGGAACACGTCACAATTTTTGTAT
The DNA here is from genome assembly GCA_023313725.1 of Lithobius niger. NCBI lineage: Eukaryota > Metazoa > Arthropoda > Chilopoda > Lithobiomorpha > Lithobiidae > Lithobius > Lithobius niger. The sequence goes on from JAHWFP010113980.1 coordinate 8,111, forward strand.
TTAGCTTCGGTTTATAGTGCATGTTCTAAAGTATTGTGGGAAAAAAACAAATTCATCCCAAAAAATATGTGCAAATGATGGCTGTTAAACTGATGCCACAAATGGGACAATGGGGGAGGGGGGTGGGGAAGAAAGTGTTACGTATTTTTGTGGAGGAGGGATTACAAGTGTTACACTGTTGTGGGATCGGAGTGGGGTGTGTGTACATTGTTGAAATTGAAAAAAAGAACGTGTTACGTAATTTGTAATCACTTCTGGTCGCGTCTACTTCCGTGTGAGGCATCGAGATGTGAAGAAAGTGACTCACTTCCGTTACCCCCTTAAGAGCTAAATTGAAGATCCATTAATTTATCACCTTCCTTTTTGTCATTCGTGGGCACAAGTCAACAAACAATTTTGAAGGCCAACACGTAAAAATGTGTTAAGCAATTATGTTCCCCCGAGAATGACTTTTTTTTTAAACACCGGAAAGGGGAGCGGGGGGGGGGGTGATTATAATGGGGAGAAACTATAATCATTTGCATAATATCTTCGATTAATGGCGTGTGCGCTGTAGGCCTAATCGTTGTTGCCACTGGCTTGCCGCGATGTATTATTTACCTGTTTTCCGAGTGCTGAGAGCTAACAATTGTTTGATCTCAGCACGAGGAAAGCAGGTGATATCCTACTTATTACCCGGTTTTTCCCTCTCAGTCCGACGAGTATTGTTGGCTGCGTTTGGTCGTGCTCGATGAATGTTGTGGTGATTATTGCAGGCGAAGACGTATTTCTTGTTCCTTTTTTGTTATGGCAAAACAATGTATGGCGTTTGAGGATCTATTTGATTTATCGAGTAACCATGATGAAGCGAATATGGACAATATTGGCTTATCAGGTGAAGCAGTAGAAGATGCTGCTAACAAAGATATGGTAGTAATAAAGGACAGTTAAGACGCATGTTTTCTGGTGGAACGATTAATTTTACTGAAGCTTGTAACGTTATTTTCAATTTTAAGTAGCCTATAAAATGATTTAATTAACAAACTAGCATTTTTAAAGTCTTAAAACGCATAATGCACTCGTTTAATTTACTGTGGTTCATGACATTTAAATGCTTTATATATTTTATTATTTGTATTTTGGTTTGTGCCATTAATACCATTCCAATTGCCAGTGTATAATTTACGAACTCGTTAATTTGCTGTGGTTGCTGACACTGAAATAAAAAATCTACGTATTGCCGGTCTATAATAATCATGAATGCATCCGCCATTTTTGTGCTGAGAGCCAATCCGCCATTTTGATGCAATTAAGAGATCGGCGGATATATTGCAATGGCGGATATATTGCATTGTGCGTTCTTGTTTCATTGTTGCACTCCTGCATCGTTACATTGTTAAAAGAGGACTGAGAGGCAAAAACCGGTTAATAAAACCAACACTCATACTAAAAAACCGACGCTGTAATCGTGCTGGTATGTGAAGTAGACCTAAAGGCGCTCCTGCAATCATAACTTGCGATCGCAACGTCAAGCAGCCAAGAATAAAATAAATTATCTTACCTTATCTTCAGTAGATGGCCGGATGCACGTATTCCCACAATCAAATCCCTACCTAAAGCAGCCACGATGTATGCTATCCATGTTGCATACATGTAGCTACCATTACTTTTTAATTAAATGCACGCCAAGGACACTATCCTTGAATTCAACTACACAAATACACACAAGATACGAAATGGAACGGAACGGCGTTCCGGTTCTTTTAAGGGTAGCATTTCACCTGCACTGAAACGTCACATTATTTTACGTAAATTTTGACAATTTCAAATTAAACGCAATCCATCCCAAAACCAGCTTCAAAATCACCACACTATTTATAGAATTTGATTTAATTCAACCGCAAACATCGTAACAAAACTAAAATGTTGCTTCAGGCGGAATGGGTGAGGTTTTCCTGTGGCCGCGATCCGCTCTAGGCCTACGTTGCCAGTTTTTTCACGCTGCGGCGTAGCGAACGCGTTGGTATGGTGCCTTTTTCAGAGCCATGCTGGCGCTATTGTTGCCATGTTGGGGGATTAACCCCCAGATCCCGAGGTTTTGATTGTTGTTGGGGTGGAAACTAGGGTGGAAAATAATTGGCGGAAAAAACGTGGGTAAAAAAATTGAGGGTAATTCTAGGGTGGCGGAATTTATTGTTTTTACTTCCCTGTTACCCTCTTATCATTCATTAGTCGTTATTTTAACTAAGGACTTACTGTAAGAAATGAATGTAATACTAAATGTTGGCTTATTAACTGAGCCAAAAACGGCTTCGCTGTTTGCAAGTCACTAATTTACACGTCACTAATTTAAACAACAATGAATTTAAACGGCTCTAATGAAACTGTCACCAATTTACGTGTCACTAATTTACTCGTCATCCATGGCTCGCTCGAGGCCAACACGTTTACGTATGTCAGTGGGCCTTACAGTTAACGTACCTCCGTCGGAAAGAACCTGCGTATTGATGGTGCGAATCTAGCACCAACGTAATTCGCCGTAAGAAGTATGAATGGGTTTTTAGCAAAGGACTAAGTAACAGTAGGTTATTGAAGACTAGTGACTATGAGCAAATATCCTATGAATTTCCGATTGGAATTACCTAGCAAAATTGTCCCTCGCGCCTTCTGGTGACATGTCACTGGCTAGAAGCTCGACAATCCTCCAACAAACAGCAGTGACGGATCTAGGATTTTCTGAAAGGGGGGGGGGGGGGGATGCTCCATGTCAATCCAATGTGAGTTACGGGTCTGGGGGAGCAAGGCAAGCTACCCCAGAGTGGTCTTGGGTTGGGCTCCTGCGAACCTTTTACATTTTTTAGCCTTTTTACTGCTTTTTCTGGCTTCTAGAGTGCATGCTTGTAGACTAGTAGTTTAGGCCTTAAAAAGCCGCTTTTGTCAAAATATTCCTTCAGAAACCCCCCCCCCCCCCCCAAAGGGACTAACTACCACACAAGGACTGCTCACAATGGCATCCGATTACTACCTAATAGTGTGGGTCGGATAGAACATAGTATTGTGCACTTTTGAGTAAAATCATGAAACTCGACATGTATATTCTACATCAATGTTTATTGACGTAGGGCCCAACCGTCCGCCATCTTGTTTCAAAATGGTGGCAAAAAATGGCGGCCGAAAGTCGGTTTTTCTGCAATACTATCTGAAATAAATATTTTAGAAAAAAAAATTCATGAAACAAAAACTGTAGGGGACATATTTTTTGGTGAAAATGTGCACTAACCGAGATAAATCGGGTAGTAATCTAAGGAACGAGTGACAATCCGCACTACGCAGCTGCTGTGTTAAGTAAGTACTCATTGTGGAGAAAAAAAATTGAATTAAGTTACAAGAGGGGTTTTAGGGTGGTATTTTATGATTTCGTAAAATTAAGTCATCAACGCTAGTGTGTCGCGCCAATGTAGGCAACAATCATCACAACAAACATCACATCAATTCAATTGTCGAGGTTGCAAACCACTGTAGCGCGGCGCCATAGCGTCAGTGTCTCATAATAATAATGCGGTACAAAAGCTTAAATTGTGTTGAAATCAAGTGCAATGACCCACCTGACAAAAATTAACTCGTGCAGGAATGCCAGCTAAGCTGCTTTCAATGCAAAATCCGACCCTCAATAACGTTGAAAATGTATAACTAGCTAGCTACTAGCTAATTCTAGTACGCTCATCCCCATGTTAATTTCCATAGGGTGATTATTTCTCGATACCGAGATAACGGAAAGGCTTCCAGCTATGAAATTGGACGAATGGCTGCAGTACGATACGAACTGCGGACCTTTTATGGTTTGGAGCCTAGGGGTGTAACGAGGATGGCGTGGGATGGCGCGTATGTACGAAAATATTGTTATAACCATTGTTAGTATTGTCGTCATCGTCTCTCATTGGACAGCCAAAGTTCGGACAATGACAATGTGTATACTAACGTGCGTGCCTAGACACACACTAGTGTAGCACGATAAATCTAAACAAGGTTGCCAAAAAAATTGTTTTCACGTCCAGTTCACGAAAAATAAACCAACTTTAAAAACAAAGCAAAATAAACAAAGCCAAAACCTGGTGAAGAGGCCACCAAGTTGAGAGTGGTTCGGCGCTTCAAAGGAGTGATATCAACACACCAAAATTAACGAAATAAAACAAATTACAACAAAATTAAAACCAAACCAAAAACCTGTAAAGAGGTGACCAAGTTGAGAATGGTTCGGCCTATAGGCAAAAGGTAGTAGCAAATTGTTGAAAACCAATTTCTTGTTGACGTGCCACTTTATTTCACATCTGCACGGTAGTGGCGTTGAGTTTAATACACAATTTTAAAAAAAGGACTGATACCATATCAAAAACCAAAACTGGTAAAAGGGGCCGCCAAGTTCCGAATGGTTCGGCCCTCAAAGGAGTGATATCAACACACCAAAACATTCGCCAACTTAATCGCACCGAATAATACTTTGGACGTTAAATGAAAACTTGAACATTGCTACCGAAAGTAGCAATGTTCTCAGGGGCGTAGCGACAGGGGGGGGCGAGGGGGGGGCGCACCGTCCCCCCACTCATTCTCCCAGTCGGCAAATTCGTGAAAAGAATTAAACTGTCGTCGTACGTGCACTTTTTATTATTTGTTCACGCGATGAAATTAGAGTCGGCATTTCACCTTTGTTCATTTACTCTTCTCCCCATTCGAGAAATTCGTCCAAAGAAATTAAACTGTCTTGGCAATACATGTTATTATTTATTACACAGGAGGCAAAAAACGACTCGGCATTTCACGTTTGCTCATTGACTCTTTCTCAGGGGGCAAATTCTTAAGTTGAGCAAATGTTTTGGAGCAGAAAACAACATTTCGTATAGGGAAAAAAATATATGCGAGTCTTCTCATCGCTTCGTTTTTCTCTTTTCTGCATACTTTTAACTTTTCTATGAATCGTCACTTCGTTAACTAATCTTGGGCAAGGATTCAGTCACCGCACTGTGACCTCGTACTGGCACGTGCACCAAGGGAGGCGCCACGGGTGGGGGGGGAGGGGCACCCGTCGGGGAGTAACTTAGATTGTCGTCGGGGAACAGCCGGAAGACTGAGTCAACATGACGACATAAAATCCGTATAAATTGTGGGGGAAAAAAGCTGTAAATATAGTTGGCCGTAAGTTGAAACGTAAGCGACAGTACTTTTCAAACCTAAATTATTCAGTGTTACTTAATGTTAAAGTAATAATATTTTTTAAATATTTTAAATTCATCAGTTAATTTATTTTGTAAAAAAAATGCATAATAAAAATACAGAACTTGGTCAGAATTAGGTTTTTACTACCTCTCTTGCTGAAGAATGTTTACGAGAAACATCCGAAATTTGTTAAACGAGTGTGTTTCAAACGTGTCTCGGGAAGCCGAAAATAGGCCCTCAAATAGCGTAAAATGCTTCAGCTACCGCGGACCCCGCCAGGGGAGCTTACAGCGCTTCCCCAGACCCCCTACCTGGTTTTGCCGGCCCCTTGCCAAAGTAGAACAAAGTTTAATAGAAGACATTAATTTTCTTTGGGGCCCCCCCCCCCTGTCGGGGAATCGTTTCCCCCCACCCCAATCTGCAGTTGGCTGGCGCCACTACTGACGTGCACAATAGGGATCATCCTAACCAAGGAAGCGGAGGAACGATTTGTTTATTACGAAGTATTCATCACACCTTGGTGAGTACTTACTAGTTGTGCAGCCTTATGCTGACTGAAATTGATTGTTCCATTCCGAAAAAAAAAGTTTTAATAATCAAAACTGTCATTTGGAAACTCGTTTCCGTGAAAGAATTTGGTACAAAAAATTTCCGTTTGAGGCATCAAAGCACGTACGGTAAGCAAATGTAATTCGTTCGGTTTTATTGAGGTTATGACTTCCAGTAAAAAATATGATTTTTAAATGCTGACACTCGACAAAAACTAAAAGAGGACAAAAAATTGAACTTATTAGTATACGTGCTACTACTTTATTTATTTTTTGGGGGTGGGGGGAGGTATCTTATTTTTGGCCGAATCATAATATTTTTATACGAATAACCCTAGTTGGAATCATTCATCTAAATTATAACCGTCACGAGAGCAGTTTAAATTTGAAAATGAGCGAAAAATTCAATGGTAATTGTGATACCAGCCCTGGTAAAATGGGCGTGGCTCGGTCCTTAATAGTGGTAGACCCTTTTCATTACCCTTGATTCAAAGAAGACATTCCCACCCATAGAT
>JAHWFP010113981.1:0-22130 GCA_023313725.1 Lithobius niger
GTCTGATTGGCCGAGGGCCTCGAGAACAATGGAAAGTGGGAGGAGAAGTCGGTTGAACAAAGGGACTGGGTGCAGAGCCGTTTGAAGGAGTAGGAACATGTAAAACGGAAAAAGATAGGCCTGCTTTGAGTTTCACTCAATTGAACTTTCGGAAATGGGCCTTTACTTTGTATTATTGGCTACGGATTGAATATTTACATGATTGCAACGTGTTTAGGCTCTTGTTAAAGCTTATTACTTGGCTTTGGGTAATGTCTAGAACATTACTATTAAATTAAATAAGCTTTAACGGTAAACTGTAGTGTTAAACACCACAACTAGTTTTGGCTGGGGAGGGGGGCAAAAGGGGTTTTCGAAGTTTTTGCACAGTTTGACTTTCGGAATTGCATGGAAACAGATCTTTGTAAGAATTCTTTTGGTTTTAATAGTAGTTCAAGCTATCAGTAGCATTTGGTTGGGTCAAGTCGGGCTGAGAGAACTAAAATAAACATATATACACTGAAAAATTCGTGTCCGGTAGAATGCCAGGTCGTATTACGTTTATACGTTTGGACATATGGTAGCGTTTCTGGGGGGCAAAAGATTATTATAAAAAGGCTAAATAAATGAATAAATAGTTTAGTTTAATTATATGCTAGAACGCATAAAGTTAAAGTGGAGGTTTGAACCTTAAAGTTAACGGACAATGTCTGATCTAAGTGGAAATTTTTCATAGTAGTTGCGATCGTTCAAACACAATAAAAAATATCACACTTCAAAAATGGTCGTCACTATATGGACACATGGTTCAGTACATTTCTCCTAAAACACCACTAAGCTAGAGTTTGGGCTTTATGCCCGAAAATTGAGAGTAATGAAAGTACATAAAATACAGCGTTCAAACAATTGCAATGGCGGCCATGTTGAAGGTGCGATGTGGTTTTGGGGTGATCTTCAGACGTGAATTACTGGTGCTTCCTGGTGGAAAGTCCGGATTTGGGCTTCCCCAAGCATCTTGTATTTGGGCAAGCTATAGATGTTGAAAATTTGGAATGATTCTGTCCATTAACAAAAAAACGGCCAGATGTGCCTCGGCGAGGCATTTTGGATGCCTCAAGAAAAAAAAATTTCAATTTTCTTGAAAAACAGGCGTTTTTCGGTGGCGCTCGTTTACATTAGTATTATTTCCAGCGATTTATGTCTATTTATTTCTCCTTTATTGAGCCTTGTGAGTGTATGATTTGTCTTCCCTATCCATTTCTATGGCCGAGTGAATTTCGGTCAAATGGAGCCTTGGTCACGGTTGTGACCTTAATAACAGGTTCAGTGAGTTATCTTTATGCCAGTTGAGGATGTGGCCATAGCGACTAAGGCGCTATGCAAGTGATCTGGGGGTGAACTGGGTAGCTGGTTCGAATCCGGGTCATGCCACTCCGACGAAACGTAAGTGCATAAAGGTGGCTTACTGAACTACGTTATTTCTTGTGTATGATTTTCGCTGTTGGCTTAATTTCCAATTTACCATGGTGGAGTGACATTAATTGCAGAAAATCCTGAGTTAAGAATAAAAGGGGATTTACGTAATATTTTAACTCTACAATTAATAACGGGGTAAAAACAACTGACGTTTAAAACGCTTGGTTTTATTTATAGACAGTAAGAATAAAAAGCACTTTACAATTTATCACGAGTTTTTACACTGAAAGCTTTTCAAAATAAAGCACAACGAATTTACATTTATAAATTCAATAAACGAACTTTGGCGTTTAAGAAAACAGTTACCTTTCACATCAAGAAACTTCACTCAGGTATTTTTCAACCTCCTAAAGTAAAAGCAGCCGCAAGTTACAATAGGCCTACAGTATGTTGTTTGCGCACAAACTCAACTAAAACTTCCAGTTAAATCTGAACTAGATCGGCTCAACGGGAGCACTAGCAATTTAAGCAGGACTTTCACTTAAATTAAATTATTTAAAATAAGTAAGATAGACATGGTGCTTTAGGAAGGGAACCACACTGACGTTTTATGATTAACTAAGTTCAGAAACTGCCGATGTACTAAGTTAAAACATAAAAATTCAAGCTAGAGGTTAAGTTAAAATTTGAACTAGTCATTTAGGTTTAGTGGCCCGGGGTAAAACTTTCAACTATAAACTACGCGAAAATACGAACCACAACCATAGTGCCCGGCATGGCAACTATCGGACGGCATCGTTCCGGTCCCAATCGGCGTGACCACCTTCTAGCCTGAGATCTGTGAGCTGTGCTCACCCGAGCAGCGCTCGGGGCTGTGCTGTGGATGCTTTGGGCTGGGGGGTTTTATGGGGGAGGGAGGGGGCGGACATCTGCGACGACTGCACGTTTTGGCGGCAAGCGAGGCAGGCAGACTTGGAGGAGGGAAATTTGTTCGAGTCTGTAAACGCGGTCTTGTATCAGACACTCGTGGTGAGGACACCTCAACACCACCGAAGAAAAAACCTGAGGGCAGTATTCTTCCACACCAGAAGAACAATCGTCTATATGGCGATTTCACTTTAAAATGTAAATAATGTATATTTTTTTAGGCATAAAGCCAAAACAACATTCAGCTTAGTTGTGTTTTAGATGTTCCCAACACACGATATTTTTTATTTGTAACAGGTGACGACTTTGCTTATTTATGAAAAATGTCCGATGTTCAAACCAGTTTAAAATCTAACCTAAACTGCGGTATAGCCATTTAAAAACTTGCTGGAATATTTAATCTTTTTATTTGTGCACTTAATGCATTTTGGTAAATTTAACTTCTTGCCATGAACCCTACCGGAGCTCCCATGTTTATGTTTGTCTATTTTTACGGACCCAGTGTATGATTTTATGTTTATTTTTTATAGCATCTCCATCCAAACTCCGACCGTAGTGAACCTCTAAAAACGTAAACAAACTAGCTTTTCTTCAGTAAAAACATGCATTGTATATAGCAGTTTCATTCCCAAAGTCGAATAATAATTCTGTGCATTACACTTTGTCCCACCCCCCCTCCTTCAATAGTGGTGATGCCTAACATTGTAGTTTATTTTAATAGGCCTAAAAATCACGTTGTTATGAGTTGAAAACTCACTTGCACTTTCAAAGAAAGGCCTCTAAGCTTCCAAGTCGGCAATTCCCTTTGTCAATTCGAATCCATCCAACCAAAACACTGCTTCAATTCCGTCAGCCAGTCAGAGCGCTCAAGCTACCCCGGTCGTCCGCGCTGTCATGGCCGACTTCCGGTAATGACAGCGTGGCCGATTTTGGTCCGTCTCTCCTCCTCCAAGCGTCCACCTCTTCCCCACTCCCCCCTCCGTCGCTCTCCTACAGGGCCGTGCTAACCCTCTACCTGCCTGCCAAGCAGAAGGCATAAAAACCCAGACGCAGTAGAGTATAGTTAGCACAGCTCAAGGATTCTCAAAGCTAGAGGTCGCTACGCCGGTCGGGAGTGGAGATGCCGCGGTCCGATTGTTGCCATGCCGGGCAAAGGTAGTGGTTCGTATCGTACTTAGTTTAGCTTTAAAAGTTTAATTTTTGGACTTACATTCAAAATTTATAGTTTAAACTTAACTTAACCTCGTAGCTTTAGAAAGTAAATTTATGGAGCGTCAAGCCAAACGGCATTTCGGACGTTGGCGGCCATAATTTAAGGGTTCACGGTCCCTTACTAAAAACCAGCTTTATTTCATCGTTTCTTTAAACGCAGTTTAATGTAAACAAAGGACGGTTTGATCTTCGTGGGGTTTCCATTGATTAAACGCTCGGATCCACTTTATAGGTAGCCGCGGCTCTATAACTTAAGGAGTTGACTTATCAACAGCAACTCTGGGAGGTTTAATACTTTGCAGTATACACTTAGAAAAATAACTGTAAAACAGGTCTACTATTACTAGACAGCCGAGGCTGTTCGTAATTTAGAGGGCTCTTTTGCGAAATCCCCTTGTGCCTAAGAAAATCACTTTTTCTATTTGAAAATGTTTTAACTGAACCTCGTGTTGGTTCTAGTGTTGAATTTTATTGTAAATTCCCCGTGTTATTTATAAACTAATCCAGTTGTAAATTTGACAAATGTAAATGTAAAGTGCGTTTTGATTTTTAACATGTTTGTTCAAAAATAAAACCAGGAGTGTAAAACCCAGTTGGTTTACTCGTCAGTCGTTCGCTAGAAGTAAGAAATTAAGACAATTCTCTTAAACTTAGCTTAGCTAGCCTAATTTTTCCCACCTTGGTGGCAGCGTTACCGCTTATTATTACAGTTAGCCTACAATATTAGGACATGTGCAGCTCCATTCCCTACGCCGGGACTGTAGCTGTTGTGCTTGTTTGAAACAAAAAGTACCCCAAAGTAATAGTAAGAAGATCAAGTTACACCAGGCGAGCGGCGATGCTATAAGCACCTACTCCGTCGTAGCATCCGCCGTTACAAGTCCCAAAACGAGCTGTACTACGTGAGGGCTTTAAAGGGAAGTGTAACGATCTGAATTGGCCTTTAAAAGGTAGAGACAGGGGGGTTTGCGCTGATTGGCTGGAGCTTAGGAGCTCTGAGTGGCTGGATCTAGGACTGTTGGAGCCGTTGAGGGTTTAGAGTTCTGGAAGGGTTTGGTGAATCGAGAGGCCTTAAGAACTGAGTTTTGAACTCGCAACGTGAATAGGCCTATAAATTAAAACTACGATATTAGGTATCGCAACTATTGAAGGAGGGGGGGGGGGCGAAGTGTTTGCACAGAATAGTAATTTATTGGCTGTAGAAAACAGATCTTATTACTGGATGGTTTTAATAGAAGGAATATTCAGCTATAAATGCATTGGGATTTGTGGGTGGTCACCCTCGGCGATTTTCGTATCCATATTTACAAACAAAAACAAAAGATGGCGTCCGGTAAAATTGCCGTAAAAATCTTTTTAAGCCGAGCACCATGGTTGTGTTCAAGGGGCAAGTAAAAATAGTAAAAGAGTATATAATTAACGTAGTGAAAAAATGCTAAAACGCATTTAAGGTGGGGCTTTATCTTTGCAGTGGCAGAACTTAGATATCATGGAAATTTTTCATAAAAATTGTGAGCGCTACAAATCAAAATAAAAAATATCACATTTGACAAGTTCACATCCTATTTAGGAAGTTAAGTACCTTTGCAAAGGAAGCTCCTCCTATTCTATAACTAATCTAAAATAGGTCGGCTTTATGCCTATAAAAATCAAAAAGAAATCATTACAAAGGTACAAATAGGTTGGAGTTACGATGACCGGAAGTGTGTGCGTCGCGGCACATTTTGGTGACTTTTTCTTAAGCTTGTAGCTGGAGAACCAGAAGGAAATTTTGAGTTCTGTTTTCGCAGAATGGAAGAATAAAGTTGTGGCTATTAAGAATTTCTATGATGGGTCAATTCGGATGGTAACTCCTGGAGATACAGTGGTTTGAAGTTGGAGGTCGGACAAGTCAAGGGCGGGGGCAAGACTTGAGAAAAAAAACTGGAGTTCGTGAAAAACGATTTTTCCCGGAGGTTTTTTTGACAGCTGGAGTCCCGGTATCCTCTCCAAAAGGGTTTTGGCCAAAAAGCCCTTACAGCGAGGCATTAGGGTGCCTCGAGAAAAAAAAATTTCATTTTTGAAAAACAGGAGTTTTTCGGTGGGCGCTCGTTTACAAGTGGCGGTTGCTGCCTTCCTTCTCCAGCCAGATCGGGAACTGTAGGCCTAGTTGTTGACGTCTAGGCTGACAACTTTTGGCTGTAACTTTTTGTTTTAGTTACAGGCGTCTCGGTTGCAGTTTAGTGACTTACTGCGGACATCATCTTCTTAAAGATGAAAACTGGCATTGTAGAATGGCAGGGGGGGGGGGAACGGTGTGTTTGGAGTGGCACAGCACCTCGTGATCCCACCGCTGCCACAAGTTTGTAGCGGCGCTACCTGTCTCTTTAGGTGCTTTTTCAGGTGAGCACCGACATCTGGTGTACTGGCGATGACGTTGTTAATATTTACGGTGACTGTTTTGACTTTTGCGGAGTTTACAGCACAGCAGTGGCTACTGCTCGGTTAGGAGGGGAGCGTCCATGTCCTAACTACGTGTCAAATACTAACTACTTACTAATTTGCTGCCACCACGATGGGTGTTTAATTGCAGGCTGGGAGTTAAATAAAATGGGTTTTGATTATCTACTCATGCAATTAAATCTCAACGAAGTCAACGGGTTGTTTAAAACAACGAAAGTTTTTTTTTATTAAAACATGGTTAACTTCCTACACTACATTGGAACTAAGCTAGTTACAAAAATTATCTCAGAAAGCTTTAAATATAGCTTTAATAAAGCTTTTAATTGACACGATGATTTTACATTAAAATCGGCACGAAGTGAACAAGTTAAAAGTTCATACACTACAAAATTTCGACAAGAAAAGTTGTTTGAGTCACCGGACTCTCTAAGTTACTGAATGCAACGTTTACAACATTAGCAAAATAGTCACAAGTTATATTTCTAAAGCCAAGTGCTAAAGATCAACCTAACTAATGGTAAACCTGGTACACAACCCAAAAGACGTCTAAGCTCTACGATTTAAACCATTTGATTATTTAGAAGAACCTTTGTTCAACATAAATAAGAAAAAAAGCCGGTTTTTAGGAAGGGGACCTTAAACCCTTAAGTTGTGGTAGTTCTAGGCCAGAAATGCCGATGGCGGTTAACTGATCCACAATCATTCTCAAAGTTAGAGGTTAAGTTTATATTTAAGAACTATAAATTTAGAATCGAAGTCCAAAAGAATACTTTCAAAAAAATTAACTTAGTTACCAACAAACTGCTACCTTGCCCGGCATGGCAACAAACGGACCCGTGCGGACATCTCCACTCCGACCGGCGTAGCAACCTCTAGCCTCTGAGATCTTTGAGCAGTGCTAACGATTGAGTCTGGGGCTGGGGTTATATACTCATTACCGGAAGTCGGCGCGGACGCCGAGGATAGCTATGGAGGGGAGGTGCGGGGAAGCAGAGGGGGACATCTGGAGGAGGAGAAACTGACTCAGACCGGCCAGGCTGTTTCCACCGGAAGGGGTAGGCAAGACGGCGCGGACGGGCAGGATAGCTTGGAGTTCTGAGTGGTGGGGGAATTGAATACTGGCTGTGGATTGGAAGGGAACTTTGGCAACAAAGGAAGCAAAGGGAATTGCCGACTTTTTTGAATTGAGAGGCCATAGGAACTGAGTTTTCAACTCGCAACGTGGTTAGGCCTATAATTTAAAACTACAATATTAGGTATCGCAACTATTGAAGGAGGGGGAGGGGGAGGACGGAGTTCGCTATTAAAATCAATATTCAAGTTTAATAGAAGGATGGTTTCTGCTCTAGTGCAATAGTTAATAGTAAAGGCTTTAATTACACCTGGTTGAGGTTGCTATGGTCGGAGCTCTGAAATAAATACAAGATAAACACTTTTTGGAGAAAATGTCCGGTAAAATAAAATAGTAAAAAAAATGCCGTTTTGGACAAGGTAGAGTTTGTGGGAAGAAATTACGTTACTAAATTGCTTTTATAAGCACTAGGCAAAGGATTAAAATAAACCAGCTAGTTTGTAGATGCTAAAACGCATTTTGGTTTACAACATTATTGCATTCGCAAATAATAATAAAAAAGTGCAATCGACGTTTTCATAACAAACCAAGACTAGTATTGGAGTTCAAAATAAAGACGCAGAGTGCGAGTACATATATGTGGTTCCTGCAACAAACACTAAACTGGTCGGCTTTATGCCTGAGAAAAAAATATAAATTACAAATGTACAAGTTTGTTGTTGTGGAAAATGGCGATCGGCGATTGCGTGCGGTGCGCTCAGTTTGGAACGTTTTTCAATTGGCTGTGGTTAATAGCAGGAGATGAATTTTAGAGTTCTGTTTTCGCAGAGATGAAGGTAAAGTCTGTGGCTATTAAGAAGTGAAGACGGTGATCGTTTCTGTCCATTTTCCTAGGATTTACACAATTCAAAGTATGAGGCTTAAGCACTTAGGCCTACGGCGCTAAAAGACAAATTTTGTTTCCCAGAGTTTTTGATCTTGGGTGCCGGGTATCCTAACCAATCAGGATTTTTGGCCAAATGCCTTTACAGTATATATGTTTGTTTTAGTTCTCCTCTCAGCCCGACTGGACCCAACCAAATGCTACTGCTAGCTTAATATACTATTAAAACTAAAAGAATTCTTAAAAAGATCTGTCAAACCCAATCCGAAAGTTAAACTGTGCAAAAACTTCGAATCCTCAATTCCCCCCCACCTCCCAGCCAAAACTAGTTGTGGTGTGTAACACTGCAGTTTTCAGTTAAAGCTTGTAAATTTAATAGTAACGCTTTCTGCATTACCCAAAGCCACGTATCAAGCTTTAACAAGAGCCTATTCCCGTTACAAACATGTAAATATTCAATCCGTAGCCAATATTACAAAGTAAAGGTCTATTTCCCAATGTTCAATTGAGTAAAACTCAAAACAGGCCTATCTTTTCCGTTTACATGTCCCTACTCCTTTAAACGGCTCTGCGCCCAGTCCCTTTGTTCAACCGACTTCTCCTCCCACTTTCCATTGTTCTCGAGGCCCTCGGCCAATCAGACCCCCGCAGCTATCCTCAGCGTCAGCGCCTACTTCCGGTATTGTGTATAAAACCCCAGCCCCAGAACTCAATAGCTAGCACAGTTTCCAGATCTCAAGCTAGAGAAGGGTCACGCCAATCGGGAGTGGAGACGCCATGTCCGTGGGATGCCATGCCGGGCAAAATGGCAGTGGTTCGTATGTTTGTAGTTAGCTTTTGAAAATTTAATTTAAGACCCCTCAAGTGTAAATTATAGTTTAAACTTTAACTTAAAGTCTCTCTAGCTAGGGAATATTATGGTGGTGACGCCTGTAGCGGCATCTTAGGTTTCTCACCCCATAAGGTCAGAGTGGTTCTCTTTCTAAAAACCAAATTTTCCTTATTTGTTTTAAACATTAATTCAAATAACTGACGGTTTGATCTTTGTGTGGGATTCATTGGTTATTCACTCCAGACGGACTTTATAAGTAGCCGAGGCTTTTATAATTTGAGGAGTTGACTTGTAAACAGCAACTCTGGGAGGTTTAAGGCTCTGTTTTATCACTTAGAAACAAAACTGTGAAACGGTTGATCTTTCATGCGTGTTTGAAACATACTGTTTGATAGATTGTAACCAGCCGAGGCTGTTCAATCTTGCGGACGTCTCTGCGGAGCGTTCAGTATTGCTTTTTCTATTCGAAAAATTAATTGATTGTTTTATTCTGAAACACAAACGTCGTTTTAGTCAAAACTTGTGAAACCGAATTACATGTTGTAAATTCAAACTTTGTGCTTTTAAATACTTTATTTTAAAAGCTTTCGTGCAACTAAATAAATGTAAAGTGTGCTTTTCATACCCTGTTGTTATAATAAAAACCAGGTGTTTTTAACTTCAGTTCGTTTGCTAGTCGATTAACTGTTTAAGTGTAAATAAATATGTAAACCATTTTTAATTTAGCTCTTTGTAAACGGTTAAATTTCCATCGCTGGTGGCAGTGAAATACCAGCAGTATTAAGGTTAGGCCCCTTTAATTTAGGACCCGATGCTCCATCCCCCATGCTAGGACTGTAGCCCATGCTGTGCTTATGCCGTAAAAGTCGCAATAATCACCGCAACACCTTAAGCTGAATCTCCGTGTCAAACCAGGAAACCGGAGGCGCTACAAGCACCTGAGCCGTCGTAGCGTCCGCCGTTACACAGCCAATCAGACCCCCGCAGCTATCCTCGGCGTCCGCGCCTACTTCCGGTTATGTGTATAAAACCCCAGCCCCAGAACTTAATCGTTAGCACAGCTCACAGATCTCAAGCTAGAGAAGGGTCACGCCAGTCGGGAGTGGAGACGCCATGCCCGGAGAATGCCATGCCGGGCACGATGGTAGTAGTTTGTATGTTATAGTTTAGCTTTTGAAATTTCAGTTTAGGACCCCCATATTCTAAATTTTAGTTTAAAATTTAACTTAACTCTCTAGCTAGGGAATATTATGGTGGAGACGCCTGTAGCGGCATCGTAGGTTCTCTCTCCCCATAACGTCAGAGTGGTTTTCTTACTAAAAACCAACTTTAACAGTTCAATTTAAATGGATTTTTAAACTTAAACTAATTGACGGTTTGATCTTTGTGGAAGTCAAATTGAAACAAACTGATGCCTAAGTGTAAAATTGCCGGGCTTTTTATTACTTAGAACAGTTCTCGAAGGAACTGAGGGAAGTAAACGAGCGCCACCGAAAAACGCCTGTTTTCCGGAAAATTTGAAATTTTTTTTCTTGAGGCATCCAAATGCCTCGCCGAGGCATATCTGGCCGTTTTTCCAATAATGGTCCGATTCTCTCCAACTCTTCGACATTTAATAGCCAGTCCAAATACAAGACTCTTGGGGAAGCCCAATTTTGAACTTTCCACCTTGAAGACTATTAAAACTACATTTGAAAACCGACCAGAACCACCGACAGCGCTAATGCCTCAAGGCCGCCATCGTTATTGGAACTCTGTATTTATGTACTTTTAATACTCGTATTTTTCGGGCATAAAGCCCAAACACTAGCTTAGTTGTATGATAGGAGAAAGGTACTGAACCATGTGTCCATGTAATGACAACCATCTTTGAAGTGTGATATTTTTTATTGTGTTTGAACGATCGCAACTACTATGAAAAATTTCCACTTGGATCAAACATTGTCCGTTAACTTTATGGTTCAAACCTCCACTTTAACTTTATGCGTTTTAGCATATAATTAAACTAAACTATTTATTCATTCATTTAGCCTTTTTATAACAATCTTTTGCCCCCAGAAACGCTACCATATGTCCAAACGTATAAACGTATTACGACCTGGCATTCTACCGGACACGAATTTTTCAGTGTATATATGTTTATTTTAGTTCTCCTCTAAACCTGACTGAGACCTACCAAAACCTACGAATAGCTTGATCTACTATTAAACACTAAAAGAAATCTTAAAAAGATCTGTTTAACCCATTTCCGAAAGTCAAACTGTGCAAAAACTTCGAAAACCCCTTTTTGCCCCCCTCCCCAGCCAAAACCAGTTGTGGTGTTTAACACTGCAGATTACCGTTAAAGCTTGTAAATTTAATAGTAATGCTTTCTGCATTACCCAAAGCCAAGTATCAAGCTTTAACAAGAGCCTATTCACGTTACAAACATGTAATTATTCAATCCGTAGCCAATAATACAAAGTAAAGGCCCATTTCCGAAAGTTCAAATGAGTAAAACTCAAAACAGGCCTATCTTTTTCCGTTTTACATGTTCCTACTCCTTCAAACGGCTCTGCACCCAGTCCCTTTGTTCAACTGACTTCTCCTCCCACTTTCCATTGTTCTCGAGGCCCTCAGCCAATCAGACCACCGTAGCTACCCCGCGAGTCCGCGCTTACTTCCGGTAATGTGCATAAAACCCCAGCCCCAGAATGCATAGTTAGCACAGCTCACAGATCTCAAGCTAGAGAAGGGTCACGCCAGTCGGGAGTGGAGACGCCATGTCCGGAGAATGCCATGCCGGGCACGATGGTAGTGGTTCGTATGTTTGTTGTTAGCTTTTGAAAATTTTATTTAGGACCCCCCAAGTCTAAATTTTAGTTTAAACTAACTTAAACTCTCTCTAGCTAGGGAATATTATGGTGGTGACGCCTGTAGCGGCATCTTAGGTTTCTCACCCCATAACGTCAGAGTGGTACTCTTACTAAAAACCAAATTTTTCTTATTTGTTTTAAACTTTAACTCAAATAACTGACGGTTTGATCTTTGTGTGGGATTCATTGGTTATTCACTCCAGACGGACTTTATAAGTAGCCGAGGCTTTTATAATTTGAGGAGCTGACTTGTAAACAGCAACTCTGGGAGGTTTAAGGCTCTGTTTTATCACTTAGAAACAAAACTGTGAAACGGTTGATCTTTCATGCGTGTTTGAAACATACTGTTTGATAGATTGTAACCAGCCTGGGCTGTTCAATCTTGCGGACGACTCTGCGGAGCGTTCAGTATTGCTTTTTCTATTCGAAAAATTAAGTGGTTGTTTTATTCTGAAACACAAACGTCGTTTTAGTCAAAACTTGTGAAAACGAATTACATGTTGTAAATTCAAACTAGTGCGTTTTAAATACTTTATTTCAAAAGCTTCCGTGCAAACTAAATGTAAAGTGTAATTTTTATATTCTCTGTTGTTATAATAAAAACCAGGAGTTTTTAACTTCAGTTTGTTTGCTAGTCGATTAACTGTTTAAGTGTAAATAAATATGTAAACCATTTTTAGTTTAGCTCTTGATAAACGGTTAAATTTCCATCGCTGGTGGCAGCAAAATACCAGCAGTATTAAGGTTAGGCCCCTTTAATTTAGGACCCTGCGCTCCATTCCCCATGCTGGGACAGCAGCCCTTGCTGTGCTTATGCCGTAAAAGTCGCAATAATCACCGCAACACCTTAAGCTGAATCTCCGTGTCAGGAAACCGGAGGCGATACAAGCACCTGAGCCGTCGTAGCGTTCGCCGTTACAGGGAGGTTGATCTTTTTGTACTTGGAAAACTTAGAAACATAACTATGGACGGTTGATCATGTATAAACATACTGTCAGACAGACTACTACCAGTTGCAGCTGTTTAGTCTTGCGGGTGTCTCCGGGAGCACTCATGATTTACTTTTTCTAATATGAAAATTTAAACCTTTATTCCAAACACAAGTGTTGTTGGTCTGAAAACGTGTGAATTACTAATTTGTTTATTCCAAACTTGCTACTTTTAAATAATTGTATTCAAGAGCTTTTAGAAGCAAACTATGATGTAAAGTGTTATTTCATTCTCTGTCGCAAAAATAAAACCAGGAGTTTTAAGCTTCAGTCGTTTGCTAGATTTGATTAATTGTATTTTAGTGTAAAATAAATATGTAGCCCATCTTTAATTTTAGCTAGTAAAACAGTTAAATCCACCGTTGGTGGCAGCGATACCGACAGTTTAAGGTTAGGCCCCTTTAATTAGGACCGGCACTTCATCCCCCATGCTGGGACAGTGTCCTTGCTGTGTTGAATAACGTAAAATGTCGTCATTAACACCGATTAACCTCAAGCTGAAACTCCACATACACCAGGGAAACCGGGGGCGTTACAAGCACCTAAGCCGTCGTAGCGTCCGCCGTTACAAAGCACCCACTGCAGCTTGTGAAAAGCTTTCCCGCAGCAACTGCCCCCTCCCACTTTGTCTGGTGCCCCTTTGTTCACACTGACAGCCAAAGGCAATACCAACTTTGCATAGTTATTTAACATGTGCAAGCCATCACCAGTCAATCCGAACCTAGACTTGACTTTTTTCTTCGTGTTTATAACCAGTAAAGCAGATTTTGCTTCCACTTTCGCCACAACTAGGCCCCTACACTTTTGCTTTACCCTTGCAGACAGAGGGCCACTAATAGCTTCCTCGTTTACTTGTCTGCTCGCGACATTCCCAGGTTTCCCTCCTGAATCCCACACCTGAGATCGCCTGTACAACTCTTTACCATTCACTCCGTTCTCTCCTTCCACTCCCATGACCTTCAATCCAATCTCATTACCTCACCTCATTACCTGCGATTTCCCTCTTTAACCTCACCTTTCTTCCATAAACTAACTCCGCTAGAGTGAAGTTTGCCGTCTCACAAGAAGTAGACGTACTTGCAAACTTAGCTGGTGCTAAAACATCATTCCCTTTGTCAGGATACTCCAAATCCAAAGCCCTGCTCCAGTCTTCCCTTGTTCTGGCAACCTTCCCACAGCCTAAGACTGCGAATGATAAGGCTTACTATTTACAAGGCCGATTTCACACTCCTTCAAGAAACAAGCTGCCCGTTCAGAAACAAACAGTTTTCCAAGAATCGGTCAGAGTTCCACAGAGAACCCAACCCTTGAACAAATCGCCAAGCTTTCATTTACTACCGTGTGTGAGTTAGCCTCCCTGACAGCAACTGCTTCAGGATACCTGGTCGCCCTATCACAAACCTTTAAGACACTATTTCCATCAGAAATCACTTTGAAAGGCTTTACGAAATCCACTTCCACCTTAATGAAAGGCTCTGCCACAACCGGAACTAAAATCATTTCGTCCTCTCCCTTCCTCACACCTTTTCTATATTTCTTACAGATTACACACCACTCTATCCAATTTTTACATTGTGCACACATTCTTGGCTCATGCAATACTTCTTGCAACCTGGCAATGGACGTTTCCGTGGCCATGTACCCAAAATAGGCATTCACATGTGCCCTTCTTACCAGTTGCTCCGTAAGCATTTTAGGTACCCTTACCTGGTCACCCGTCTTGGTGCCACTTGCTGCCGACCATTTCCTACTTAAGACGTCATCCTTCCAAAAAAAAGATGTACCTTCAGTGTCAGCTGCCACTTGACATCCCTCCAACCCAGGATCAAGCACCTGCCCTTGCTTTAAAACTTCAGCTTTAACAGCTAACAAGTCTTGAATTCCTGCTGTCAACAAACCTACATTTCCATTACTTACAACCTTTTTACTAATTTCCGTACTCCTTAGTCGGCCACAACACTAGCTTGTTTATTGACTAAAACGCGTTGTGACTGGACCACTGTATCATTTTGTGCAAGTCCAATATCTTCGACCTTGACACTACTTTCACTGCTTTCAGCAATTACCTTATTTTCACTTGCAACATTTCGAACACTTTCCTCCGTTTCTTCATCTTCAACTTTAAAAACACAATTCAATACATCACCATCAATAAATTGATCTACAGCCTGCTTTTCATTACTTTTCTTTCCATTGATACCTGTTTTCGACCTAGCCATCGCAGTCCGTGTTTTGTTTACCTTTGTTTCGATTTTCTGTAGCTTTTCGTATGACTTTTGGCTAAGCAGAAAGTCGTACGTTTCGTCCTTGAAAAATGGCGACACGCCGCATTCCAGCATAATGTAGCCATCTTCTGTTGCCAATTTTACTTTTGCTACAGGAAAGTCTGTCACGTTTTGACTTACAACTGACGACTAAACAACTCGTTTCCCTGTAAACGAACTAGGCTCTGCTATTTTACTCGAAACCACATCCATAAAAGCACCTGTATCCAGCAAATAACTACCAGGCTTTCCATTAATTGTACATTTCTTACATAACTGGCTTTCCACCGACTGTGTACCACTTTTACCTTTAAAATAGCTAACCTCCTTTCCACTGTGTACACTAGGAAATTGAGTACATACATTTCCCACTGAGGCTTTGGTACCATTGTATGGACAATCCCTTTTCAAATGCGAGCTCGAGCTGCAAATGTAGCACTTACGTGGCTCGTCCGCCTTTAAAGGCGCTCTCCTACTAGACTGGGTATTGTCATTAGCTTGCGGCCTTGCTTGCGCATTGTAAGCCTAAGCTGTAGTACCATTGCTGGTACCATTATTACCTAAACCATTTCTAGTACCACTATTGCTATTGTTACCATTACCATTGTTACTATTGTTCCCATAATTACTAGTACCATTCCCTTGGTTGCCTCCACCATTTTGCGAATTACTGCTCCTTCCATTGTTTCTGTAACCTTGACTACCGTGATAACCATTACCATTGTTACCTCCCCCACGGTAATTATTTCCGCCCTGTGGTCCGCCATTTCCATTGTCAGAACCACTCCCTTGTCTTAGAACTGCTTCTTGGCGATTAGCGCAGTAATCGTCTGGAAGCAAAGCTAAGTTCAAAACAAACTCTTGTTTACCCTTATCAATAAGCCACACTCTTATCGGACTTGGTACCTTATTCAAAAAAAATCCTCTATTAATATCTGCTGGAACAATTTTTGGAAAGAATCTCCACAATCAAGTTCCTTAACCCATTCAGTACCCAGTGTTGTCAAAGTGTGAGCAAAATCTAAGTACGTTTGTTTATCAGTTTTTTTTGCTGATCTAAACTGGTTATGTAAACACTGCTCTGTAACATTAAATCTTACTTTAAGAGCTTTAACACACAGATCAAACTTTGCAAAGTCATCATCAGAAAGACGCATGGGTGTTTCCCTGCCTAGCATTTTCGCTAATACGCAGCTCATGCTCCTGTTTCTCTCTCGTTAATCTATCTTTTCGTTCCCACTTCTCCCGTTCTAGCTCTGCGTCCCTTGCAAATTTTTCTCTTTTAATTTCGTCTAGCCTAGCCTATTTCTCCCTCTCAAATTCTTTTTCTTCTTGCCTTTCCCTTAATTCCCTCTCTTTTTCTTCATTTATTACCCTTTTAGCCTCCTCTATAGTTTTAACTGCTTCTGCGAGATTATCAGCCAACAAAGTTTCTCCCTCCAACCAACCTTTAAACATCGCCAGAATTTAACTTTTTTGCTTAGGCGCATGCAACCCTAATTCCTCGCACACAGCTTTCAAATCAACCACAGTTTTATCACTAAGCAACTCCATTGCAAAATTACTTAATTACCTAAGCAACCAACAATCAAAAAATAGCACCAACACGCACAACAGTTTCCGCAAGCTTTAAACAACACTTTTTTCCCAAACGCCCTAATACCACGGTGTAAAAAAGTTTGCCAAAGCTCACCTGTTGCCGTGTTGTGGAGACGCTGCCAAGACGACGTCTACATCTAGACTGACGAACCCAGGCTTGCACTGACGATGACTTCAAACTTTATTTCGCTTCTTCCATTACCGGAATTCGCCTAAATTTTCCTTCTCACACGACGAAGTGCAGTATTACCGCCCACTCTCGCTGATAGGAATGTTTTCCGTCCCTCGTCCAGTCGCAATCTTGTCTGCCAGCTCAGCTTTTCCGTCTCTTGACTCGTCTTTCTTGAACAGCAGGAAGCCCCTTTAATCTTCCTCCCACGCTGGTTGCCGCCAAAGTCGAAATTCTGCCATGCAAAGTGAACCCACTGAGTTGGAGAAGCTCACCACTACCACCTAAGTTGACTTGACCGCCGACTTTCGATGCAGCTGTGTCACTTTAACGTGAAAATTCGGATGTACGCCTATTGATGCAGCATCCTGGCCATGGAAATCCGAACAAACCGTTGCCATCCATGTAATTACTTTACACTTGATGCAGGCGCAATTTGCTTCACCACTGCCAATGTAGACCCAATGGCAGCACCCTGACCGTTGAAACTCGAACAAATCGACATGAAATCCAGCTGCTTCCTAGACGTGAAAGTCCGGCTACACCGCTATCACCAATGTTATTTCAAGGGTTCACTGCAGACTTGTTAAATTCAAACTTCTTTACTTCCTCCTTAAACATAACGCAATTTACAAAAATAAACATTTAACAATCCGCACATGAATCAAGAAATTGTCCAACAAGACAGTTCGTGCATAGAGCTCTGTCCTTGTTGCGTGCTTGTTGGGAAAGACCTCTTTTCGCACCAAACCATCTTCATGATAAGGGCTCGTTCCCACCAAAATATGGAAACACTTTTGGTGAAAAGGAAAGCACGTGTCTTGTACGTGGAAATGTAGCCCAAAAACCCGGCATTCCAAAGTTGGTAAATGTTTCCTTCATCGTTCAAGTAGAACAACGTAATTAGCCCTAATTACAGTCATTAGGTAATTACGGTCAAGTCAGCAAGCAAGAGATGGCAACTTTACAGAGTAATAAAATCAAAATACATAAATACAAGTTTACAATAACGGCGGCCATGATGAAAGAGCGCTGCGGTTGTTTTTGGAGGATTTTCAAATGTAGATTTGACGATCTTCTAGTTGGAAAGTCCGGATTTAAGCTTCCCCAAGAGGTTTGTATTAGGACAGGCTATTAAATGCTGAAAAGTTTGACCGATTTAGTCCATTATTGAGAAAACGGCAAGATTTGCCAAATCGAGGCATTTGGGCGCTCCAAGAAAAAATTAAATTTGCAAGTTTGGCAAAACGAGCGTTTTTCGGCGGTCCACGTTTACACGCCCCCAAACGCAGGATTTTATTCGGAGTTCCTGAGAACTCGGAATAAAAGCTAGAATATAAGGGTTAGTGCACACAAGATTGTAAAGGCATTTGGCCAAAAATCCAGATTGGTTAGGATACCCGGCACCAAAGATCAAAAACTCGGGGAACCACCTTTTTTTTTCTTAGCGCCGTAGGCCTAAGTGTTTTAAGCCTTTTTCTTTAAAAACACGTAACTCCCAGGAAAATGGACTAAAACGATCACAGTCTTCAATTCTTAATAGCCACAGACTTTATCTTCATCTCCGTGAAGACAGAACTCCAAATTTCATCCTCTACAAATAACTACAGCTATTTGAAAAACGCTCCAAACTGAGCGCACCGCACGCAATCGGAACCATATATAGGAACCATACATGTACTCACACTCTGCGTGTTTATTTTGAACTACCATACTAGTTTTAGTTTGTTATGAAAACGTCGATTGCACTTTTTTTTTCTCTCATTATTTGCGGCTGCAATAATGTTGTAAACCAAAATGCGTTTTAGCATCCACAAACTAGCTGGTTTATTTTAATCCTTTGCCTAGTGCTTATAAAAGCAATTTAGTAACGTAACTTCTTCCCACAAACTCTACCTTGTCCAAAACGGCATTTTTTTTACTATTTAATTTTACCGGACATTTTCTCCAAAAAGTGTTAATCTTGTTTTTATTTCAGAGCTCCGACCATAGCAACCTCAACCAAAATGTATGTAAAGCCTTTTCTACTATTAACTTCGGCAATAGATCGGTAACCATCCTTCTATTAAACTTGAATATTGATTTTAATAGCAAACTTCGTCCCCCCCCCCTCCTTCAATAGTGTGATGCCTAATATCGCAGTCTTCGAGTAAAACTCGTTCAAGTTTGTATTTCCGACGTGCTCATGGCAAAGCTTATGAGTACAGCTTTAATTCAAGCCTATCCTTTTTCAAATCCGTTAAAAACTCAGTCAGTTACAGTCAATCCAAGTTCAAATCCAAATGGCCATTTCCATCACGATCCATCAATCCGTTCCTAAACCCCAAAAGCTCAACGGCTCCAGCGGTACAAAATCTGGCCACTCAGAGCCCAGAAGCTCCGGCCAATCAATGCGAACCTCCTTTTCCCTCCCTTATGAAGGCCCATCCAGATCCTTACAGTTCTCTATAAAGCCCTCACGTGGTGTAGCTTGGCTCAGGAGGTTGAACAAATTTCCCTCCTCCAAGGCAGCCTGCCTCTCTTCCCGCCAAAACGCGTAGTCGTCGCAGACGTCCGCCCCCTCCCTCACCCATATATACCCCCGGCCCTGCCGTCCCAACTTCAGCACTGCTCAACGATCTCAGAGGCTAGAGGTTGCTACAACGGTCGGAGTGGAGATGTCCCCCCCGGGTCCACAGGCTGCCATGCCGGGCAAGGTAGCAGTTCGTTGGTAACTAACTTAATTTTTGAAAGTATTCTTTTAGACTCCAATTCTAAATTTATAGTTCTTAAATATAAACTTAACCTCTAACTTGAGAATGATTGTGGATCAGTTAACCGCCATCAGCATTTCTGGCCTAGAACTACCACAACTTAAGGGGATAAGGTCCCCTTCCTAAAAACCGGCTTTTTTTTCTTATTTATGTTGAACAAAGGTTCTTCTAAATAATCAAATGGCTTAAATCGTACAGCTTAGACGTCTTTTGGGTTGTGTACCAGGTTTACTATGAGTTAGTTTGATCTTTAGCACTTGGCTTTAGAAACATTACTTGTGACTATTTTGCTAATGTAAACGTTGCATTCAGTAACTTAGAGAGTCCGGTGACTCAAACAACTTTTCTTGTCGAAATTTTGTAGTGTATGAACTTTTAACTTGTTCACTTCGTGCCGATTTTAATGTAAAATCATCGTGTTTTAAATTTATTTAAAGCTTTCTGAGATAATTTTTGTAACTAACTTAGTTCCAATGTAGTGTAGGAAGTTAACCATGTTTTAATAAAAAAGACTTTCGTTGTTTTAAACAACCAGTTGACTTCATTGAGATTTAATTGCATGAGTAGATAATCAAAAACCATTTTTATTTAACTCCCAGCCTGCAATTAAACACCCATCGTGGTGGCAGCAAATCGTTAGGTAGTTGATATTTGAGACGTAGTTAGGACTAGGACGCTCCCCTCCTAACCGTGCAGTAGCCACTGCAGTGCTGTATAAACTCCGCAAAAGTAAAAACAGTCACCGTAAATATTAACCAAGAAATCGCCAGTACACCAGATGTCGGTGCTCACCTGAAAGGCACCTAAAGAGACAGGTAGCGCCACTACAAACTGGTGGCAGTGGTGGGATCACAAGGTGCTGTGACACTCCAAACACCCCCCCCCCCCCCCCGCCATACTACCATGCCAGTTTTCATTTTTTAGAAGAAGATGTCCGCAGTAAGTCACCAAACTGCAACCGAGACGCCCGTAACTAAAACAAAAAGTTACAGCCAAAAGATGTCAGCCTAGACGTCAACAACTAGGCCTACTGTTCCCGATCCGGCTTGTAAAGGCATGAGGCCTATAATTCCTGTCGATTGGTTAGGAGACCCGCCACCAACCATCAACAACTCGGGGACAATTTTTTTTCCTTAGCGCCAAAAAGAGCTAGGCCTATTTTTCACTTCCAAGTTTAAAAATGCATATCTCCAAGGAAAATGGACTTCATCGACTCTTGTTTGCAGCTCTTAATAAACCCGAACTTTTGCTGTAATCCTACGAAAACAGAACTCCAAAATTCGCCATACTTTGGTCTACAACTCAATTTGAAAAAGTGCTCAAACTGAGCGCCGACGCTCGCAATTTCCGACGCCATTTTCCGAAAGACAAACATGTAAATATTTATTTGTACTTCTTGAATTTATTTCCAGGGATAAAGCCGACTAGCTTAGTGCTGTGCTAGTTTACATGTTTATTACGTCTTCAATGGTTTTATTTTACTAAGGTGACGATTTTAGCAACTATGAAAACTTTGACTACACTAGCGTTATTATCTGCGGCTGCAATAATACATTTAAATTTTTATGCGTTATAGCATCTTAAAAACACAAGCTGGTTTATTTAATCTTTAGCCTAGGCTTTTATAAAAGCCTTATTTAACGTAATCTTTTCTAATGAACCCTACCTTGTTCAAAATGACAACACAACTACGATTATTTTACCGGACATTTTCAGTGTGTATCTTGTATTTTTATTTCAGGGCTACGACCATAGTGATCTCAAATTCCGAATGCACAACTAAGCCTTTGCCTTCAATTAATATTCATTTATTTTTACTTTGAGCATCAAACTTCGTTCCCCCCCCCTTCCTTCAATAGTTGCAATGCATAACATTGCAGTTTTTATAAAAAAATGTATAGGCCTATTCTCACGTTGTTTACGAGTTTTAAACTCACTGTACTCAAGCCACGGCCTCTAAAAACACCCAAAGTCGGCAAATCCCTTTGCCATCCAAGCTCCTTCCAATCCGAACCCAGTATTTTTTCTCCCCACCAATCAGGGTGCAAGGCTACCCTAGCCGTCCGCGCTGTCATGGCCGACTGCAATGGTAGTGCCAGCTCGGCCGGTTTTGGTCAGTCACTCCTCCTCCAAAGCGACCCCTCTACCTCACACCCCCCCTCCGTCGCTCTCCTACAGGTCCACGGTTTCCCTCCTACCTGCAATCAGGCAGCAGGTATATAACCAAGCTGAGGGAGAATTTCGTTTGCATAGCTCAAGGACTCAGGCTAGAGTTCACTACGGCGGTCGGAGCAGAGATGTCCAGTCCGAAAGTTGCCATGCCGGGCAAGGTAGTGGTTCAAAGGGTAACTAGTTTATTAGAATTTATTTTTTGGAACAGAATTTCTAAATTTTTAGTCTTAAAATATAAACTTAACTTCTAGCATTTGAGGGAATTTGTGGGTAGCCAAACGCAATCGACATTTTGGTTTAGGGCACCCATGATTTAAGGGTTTAAGGTCCCCTTCCTAAAAACCGGCTTTTTTTTCTTTGTTTATGAACTCAGTGTTCATTAAATAATCTAAGATCACTGAGATCTAGCATGTGTTATTGTTGAAGCAGGAGTTTTCAAAAAGGTAGTTTTCCTTGTAACACTAATCTTGATTCAGTGTGATTGATTGACTTTAGTGCAAGAATTGCTAGAGTTTCAAAGACTATTTTACATTCTGCAAGGGTCATGTTTGTAACTTAGAGAGTTG
>JAHWFP010113982.1:0-35535 GCA_023313725.1 Lithobius niger
GTGACAGTAATCAAGAGATAGAAATAGAAATAGAGATTGATGGTGACAGAAGTAACCCCTCCCCCCCAAAAAAACCAAAGAAGTTAAACAACAAGAGCGTTATAGCGTGACTCAAAAAGGTTGAATGAAGGAGCACAAACAACAGATTGAGGGAGGGAGTTCCAGGTTTTGAACAACCCTTTCCATGTAAAAGTGAAAGCGTAGTGCAGTACGAGAGATAGTGCCAGAAATACGGAGAGGGTGGCTACGAGTGAAGTTGAAATTTGGAATGAAGGACGGGAATAGGGTCCACATCAAGGAGATTGTGAATAAGTTGGTAGGGAAGTATCATGTCGCTACGATGAAAACGATCATGAATAGAGATAAACCTAATTTTACGTAGGCGATCGGAATAAGGCAAGGAATGAATAGTGTGGCACCATTTGGTATGGCATTGGCGACGTTGGCAGTTTTCAAGACGATTAAATGAGTAAAGATTGTAGGGACGACTAATTTGGGAGCAGTAACGAAAGATTGGGAGGAGAAAGGCTTTATATAAAATAGCAAACAGGGAGGATGTAAGGTTAGAGAAACCCTTCAGTACAAAATGGGCTTTACGAAAGACTTTGGAAGTGACATTTTCAGTGTGAACATTGAAATTTAGAGCATTATTAATAAGGATCCCAAAGAAGGCAATGAACCATCAAGAAGGAAGACAAAGAACCATCACTTTGCAACTCAGATCTTAAGTTCAGTCCTAAATGTTAAAACTTATATTTTCTTATCTTACCAGTTAGCCAGTTGATCCAATATAGTCATTATCGATCAATAGGATCCATTGTCTGTAAAGCTTTATTCAGATCGTGTTTGTTTTAAAGAATTCTTATAGTCTTTCAAATGTCGCCTTAGTAAACTAGTTTACATGTTGAATAAACGAACACCCATTCTTGTAAATAACAAACAAAAGCAAGAAACAACATTCGTTTTTTTTACGAATCGTGACAATTTAATGACACGTACGCACGTAAAGTCGGGTTGCAGTATTATTTTGTGGTGTATGATTTTTGCCATTTCCTTGTTCAAACTGTATTTCAAACTGGATTTCAAACTTTTATCATTTGCGACGAAAACAAATGAAACGAAAAATTAATCAACGAAAAGTTAATCTTTATTTCTTTTTTGAACATGATACTTTTATGATTATAAGTTTTAACATTATATTCTACACGGATGACAAATGAGAATGGATGACTGCAAATGAGTTTGTATGTACTGGAGCTCACACAAACTGAACCGAATGAATAGATACTCTAAACCTGGTGCCACTCTTGCATATGACACTGAAGGCTTGGTTTTTGATACAAAGTCCTTATCGCATATTTAGCAATAAAATGCTGCTATGATAAGTGAGCAGCATAATGGCCGAAAAATATTATCATGATTCCTGGAATTGAATCCGGGTGTTTGGATTAGACCTTCAAATTCAGACCAGTAAGCTGAGTCGATACTACCAAATTCACTGCTAACTTGCCATACGACTTAAAGTAAGCAATCAACAAATTCCATTGTGTTACTTCGTTTACTAGAAATATTGATAGCTTTTCTTATTTAAGATTTCGTGTGTTTTGAAACTCCCAGAATTGCTTAGAAAGGTTTTCAATATGTTAAATACCTTTTACCATAAATCTTTCATTGTTTTCTTTTTATTGAATAGTATAAGTTAAGTTTCAGGTCAGGTAACTGTAACTTGCATGAAGTAGTTTTCTCTATCTTTTCTACTAAAGTGCTGCCTTATTCAAAGCCTTCGTTTAATAATCAAATACCAAAATGTGCTATAATAAGTGACTGTAAGCGATACAATCTTAAATTATTGAGTTTCATATTGGCAGCCTCCCAGAATAATAGGATAATCTGTTAGTAAGAATGCCTAAAATAGCATGAGTAATTTTGCCCGAATGCAATGTTATTCATGTTTCAACAACTGCCACGTGTTTTTATCCACAATTTTGTTTTCTAAATAACTGAATTGAATTCAATGATGGCCATTCCTTGTTCACGGAAATTCATTACGGAAGGACACAGTTGCAAAATTAGTTTTGGTCTAGGTGAGTACAAGGTAATAAAAACTAGCAAGATCTGTGTCGCCATTCGAAGCCCAAATGCTGTCCTCGTCAAAGTGCATCAGTGATCAAAGGGAAGGAATAAATAGTGATCAAGATCGATTTACTGAGGCTTACAGCTTTCCCAGTCTCCGACGGATGACTTCATGTGAGTAATGGAAATGATTTGTGGCACGGTTCTGGTTAAATAAAGTTTCTATTGTACCTCAAAAGGGTACAATAACATAATATTGTGTGCAGTATAAAAAAATACCATACCTTTCTGCCAGTGAGTAATTTGAGAATGTTGTATATATAGCACTTTGATTATTTACATTTAGTAATATAGGATAGTCATATACCCGTTTACTTTGGAATAACATGCTCAAACAGTTCTTCTTGAAATAAATAAGTTTATTGAAAGTTAAAATGGAATGATACACACGAGAGCACAAGCTTCCATTTGAGGTATAGAAAGATACATTAGTGCGATGTCAGGTAAAAAAATTATGCAATGAGTTTAAGTAACAACTACAATGGAGACTAAATGGAGACTGAAATAAAAGAAATAAGGCACATTAATCTAATGAATCAATAATACCATTATACAATGAGTTCACTATTGTGAAAAAGGATTCAGTATAATCCAAATGGGGTAGGGAGACATACGTTTGACTAAGTTCTAAAGTTCATTGTATTCCTAATTGTCTTAGGTGAAAGGGTAACGAACTCTTGACTATACAGGGTTCTTCCTGGCTGTGCAGTTGGTTGAGCACCCAGCGGGATGAATGGGTTCAATATTTTCTTTCTTTCCCAGATTACTGCATCTTGTATTCTCACAACGCTAAGCTTTAATAATGACTGTGTATTTCGTTAAGTCTTGACCTTGTTAGGTATGGTTTGTTCCTTGCTAGCATTATTGCTACTGAGGAGATCAGGAAGTAAGTTGTATTCTATTTTTCAATATGTTTGACCTTCTGGTCACCACTGTCAAAGGTTTTACAGCTTCTAAACTTGGCTGGAGCCTATAGCCATGGCCATTCCCAGTAGTGCATTACGAAGCACGCTTGGCTAGTAACAAGGTGTCGTGGGTTCGAGCCCCAAGTAAGGAAGTTGTCTTTTCTTTCTTTCTCGCATTGGTGTACATTATATTGTCGCATGGCATCTATGCTGATTGTCTGCTTCCTTAATCCTTTACCTTGTGATTTACTGCTTGTATTAAATTTCGGTATAATAAAATAACTAGACTTAATGCAATTTTTGCAATGACTTATGTAATCATTTAACATAATGATGTTATGTCAGAGGTTCACAAATTTATCGCTTGTTAAGATTACCATTTATGCCTTCCCTTAGGACAGCAAGATAAACGTTTCAGACATAGACGATGTACATTGTACATAATGAAACAAAACCTTTTGAGGAAATAATACTTTATTGTGAAATTTTAAGAATGGGAATTTATAACTATCACACACGCATTAGAATACGACAAAACAAACCGAAAGAAGAAATAATTTTGTTAGGCGACTCATGTTTTACTTTAAAGGATGAAAGGTTTACGTAGATCGTCACATGATGGATCCAGTTCTATGTGCATTTGCTTTGAGGAATCGAAGGTTACAATTTTGACGAATCGCATTGTTTTCTTAATGTGAGTAATTTCTACAACGATCTAAGCAGAAGAAATACTATTATTTTCGTGAGGGGAATCTTTTGTACAAGCACTGTACACGAGTGTTTTAGACGTTATTAAATGAATAGGTTTAAACAAACGAAAATTAGCTAACAAAAATTTCTTAAACACGCTAAAACAAACTAAAAATAACATTTCATTCATCAAAACAAACAAATATTTCTCTTCATTTTCATACATTGTTACGAAAGGTTTCTCGTCAAATTCTCCATAAAGTTGGCGTATTCATGTGCCATTTAGAAGAGTACATGGACCATTAACTACTCAGCAACAACAATAGTTTATCATCCAATGACAGAACAGTTGTTGCACATTTGTTTGCTGCTACTGCCATCAGGACGGAATTGGACCAGAATTATCATGTATGTAAGGGTTGTGCTTCCAATCTGAATAATAATAAAAATTCAATATTTTTATTGTGCAAAACTAACCTTAGTGCAAAATGATGATAATTTAAGTACTTACTACTGTAAACAATTTTCGTGAAACTGTAAACAATCCACAGGATGCAGTCATTTCGATGGGCCAATGAGTTAATTTGTTAAACAGCATTGTAACCTGTAACTATAAGGAAAAAACTGTTTGTTTGTGGGTGTTCCCTCCGAAAAATATTTTGATAATTAACTGCTTGTTACAGTACCTTAAATTCCTCGCTCCTTAACAATGCACCGTGTTTTACGTTAAGTAAATATTTACAGCCCCGTTTAGCCTGTAAGACAGATTAAAAAATATATATATGTATATATCTTTAATTACGCTGAAACATTGAAGTAAGACAAAATGCATACTATCACATGAAGAATGTAAAAGGTGTCTCTAATGCATACTGTTGTAAAACAAAAAAAGAATTTCGGCGAAAAACGTTGTTTCAAAGCACCACAGGCCTTATTTTTTTTGTGAGTTCAGCTTTGTTTTCTAACTTGAGCTTAGCTCCAGAGAACTATGTAATTTAAAATGGTGGTCAAGGTTTCAAATGAAAGAGTGTGCTTTCTCATTACAGGTAAAAAAATTGTAAATAAAAAAAACAGGAAAAGGTAAATTATATTACAAAGGCGAAACACATGGTTAAAATTGAAAGATGCCATTAAAAGCATGAGAGACTTACAATTGAGCATTGTTACAGGGTCAAATGAGAAGAGCACTACTGTTGGCAATCACTAAGTGAAAGGAAAATGGCCTGGATCTGAGTAGAGATTTCAGTTTGCAGCAAGTTAATATGGTTACAATTACACGATAAAATGACAATTAATATAATGGAGCGTGGAAAATGTTAAATGTTTAAAGACAGGAAAGCCAAAGGCTCACAAAAAATAACTAAATACAGATGTAAACCTATTAAGGCCGTGTCAGTGTGGCTCAGCGGTAGGACCTTTGCCTTTGAAACCAAAGGTCATGGGTCTGATTCCCCGCTCAGGCAGTCTGACATATAAGTCCAAAAGGCAACGTAAATAGGTTTGTATTTAGTTATGTTAAATGTTAATGTTGTTAGTAAAATGTTATTGTATTAAAATGACTTGTTTATTGTTAAGCCCAGAAAGCTACATAATGAGTACTCGAGGACGTCCACCAAAACGAAGAAACATTTCCGTTAACACACTTCCCATAAAGACAAGCGAATTCCTATTCCTTTACTAATGGTATTAAATAGATAAATTCGACTTGCTGCTAAGCGCCGTCCTAGGCCTCATAGTTGGGAAACACAGAGACTTCACATACTAACCAGTCAAAATTAGACCAAATTTAGGTGGAATCGCGGAATAATTCATAATAAGCTATTTTTTGGCACAGATGTTCATAATGGTCTTAGTTTCAACATCCTAAAAGTCCGCAGCTGTCCGTGTTCAGTTAACGTCACCATCTTCGAAACATGGCTTCAGTTATCTTTTTTTTTCAATATGTCTCGGTAACGGTTGCTCAGGCATGAAAATATCTTCTGTCCAAAAATGTAGAGCATGAAATTTTCTTTAAAAATGGGCACGCTTAGGATTTTCTGAAAATTGGGGATTTATTCTTTCCATCAATCATACCCGAAATTGTTTAGCTGAGAGAGGGAACAACCTATGCCTACATAGGTAAAGGTGAAGAGGTAATGGCGGGACGGCGAAAGCGTTTGTTGATTTTTAAATTCAAAATGGTCTTGTGAGCCCTCTAATAGCCCGAATAGGACATGTATAGGGTGTTTTGAAATATGTTTTAAGCTGTAAAAAAAACATTGAAAACAGGTAAAACGACAGTTCTGACCGTGTTAAAGCATCGGCCATCTTGCAGGAGACAGAGTAGCAACAAAACCTGATTTGCATTGCAATGAAAGGAAACGGATATTATTTTTCTTCCCCATTTTTTTCCCAAACTATGCACTCGTGCTACCATGCTCGCTGCGGCTGAAAGAAGTAACATCAGACACTCCAACCAAATATGTGCCCCTCCCTAAATTGAAGTAGCACCGGCAATGCGAGCAAGGCAGCATAGTTCGGAACATTACTTTTCGTTTTCGCAAAATCACCTTTTCACGCTAGTATGTATCCCAGAACATGGCCGCCACTTTAGCATGACCGGCCCACCATTTTACGTGGTTAAAAACCATGTTTGGAGAACTAAAAAAAGTCTTTAGAGAACTAAAAAAAAACCATTTCTACCATTTATTTTAACGTGAAATGAGAAGAGGATGAAGATCTGCGTCGGTACGTATCAAAATTGAGTGATTTATCGTCGTTCGGGTAAACTTTATGATAACTGAATTTTCTGCGTTGTTGAGTTACGTCTATATTTTTTTCGTAAGGTTTGTATGATTTTGGCGTGTTCATTTGGCTTGGGTTCCGGAGCTGCCTTATTGAATTATGTTTTCTTTTCTTTTTAAAGAGTCAATTGAACGTTTTTCTTTGGTTGTAGCGAACGAACTAGTTACCTATAGATATTCTGGGATACCCCCAAAATAACGTCAAGGCCACCCAATGGGCCATGAATATGTATGTTTCTTGGGTTAAGGGGACATTGTTGTAAATGTAACTAGTTAACCTACACTTTACTAACATTGTTGTACGTGTAGGTTAAATAGTTAACCTTCACTTACAACAATGCAATAGCGTTTCAAAGTTAGCGAATTTATACCTGCGTTTGTAACAATCAAGTGTGGCTATAGAGCAGTGACATAACGTAGTATTATTGTGTATAACTCTATGGTGGAGCCAGTAACTGGGTTAGCTGCAAGGGGCACTGGAGGGGGAAAAGAAGGGCGTCTTACTGAAGCCAATGCTATTAGACTGGATTTCTTAAGCCTACAATGCGCGATTTTTGTTGTTGGGAGAAAACAACGTTTTTTTAAGCCTAAGAAAATCCGCTCTCAAAACACTGTCTTGACTCGAAGTGCCGTTGTTTTCCCTTAAATTTTAATCTAGTGCCCCTTGTAGTTATGCCCTCCAGATGCTATCTGGTAGGAAATATAACGTGACTTGGCGCTGCTCTATAATAATAATAATAATGACGGAAACGCGGCAATGTTGGAATCAGTAGATATATAGGACATCCATCTCCTACCTCATAAGAATATGCAACAATGGCTCAATTCTGTGATCATCTATGGCAAACACATCCTTGTTTTTATGCTTATTGTGTATTTGACTGAAAGCACAAAGCTTTCAATCTGGAATACTAATGCACATCATAAAATTCCAATTATTCGTTTTGAGTGCCATTCCTTTTTACAGCACGGCTGATAGCACTCGATGAATATAGCAGCATGCTAGGATTCTGTTTCTGTTATTCGACTAGCACTACAGGGACGTTTGCATGACGTCGGCATGTACCAAACTGCTGCAGGTGGTGCACCACTGCAATAAAAGGAAATGCACGGGATCTTACCTGATAAGTCATGTTGTCAGCTGCTGATCCAATCGAATAAATTCGTAAAATTGCAAGGAAAATAGAACCTATACGACCTAGGTGAAACAGTCCTTTAAAATTATCCTCTTCTACTATTAATGCAAATAAATTGACGCAGAGTGATGTAGAGTGAAGTGTTAAAGCTGCAGTGATTGGAAATGCGAAAACGTCCTGAATCGCAGTTGATATGTCGTAGCATTCTTCATAACTATGATGAATTTCAGATAGAGATTCACCAGTGGATGAAATTGGTGAAGTAATAATTAGTGCGAGTTTATCAGCCATCGATGAAAAGCACTCAGCAGTTAAAGAAGCAACAACAAAGAAACTAACAGAAGAAAAAATTTCCACAATGTAAGACATAAAAATATCCATACATAAAAAACATTTTTCAAAAAATGTAGGCTTGGTATCGATTACTATGACTGCTACTAACAACATGATTGCAACGAAATTGAAAACAGTCTGGCCAAATATTTCAAGAATAAATTTGTTTTTGTGTATTCTGCAACGATACAAAGCTTCCTGCTTAATAAGTAAGACAAGCAGCTCCCGAAACATTTTCTCATTTACATTGTAGTATACGATGATCAACCATGCAAATATTATTATCACGATTCCGTGCAAGTTGAGAATAATCTTTTCAAATTTTGGCACTTGTTCTATTGTGAATTCGGGATTCTTGAATATAAAATAAACAGAGGGAGTAAAAACACAAAATGTCAACAGAGCTACCTTGTAGAGCCACGAGAGTACACACTTTAGATTCAGACAGCCACAAGTATGATACTCTGTTTGGGGCTCCCATGAAAGAAGTCCAAATATCTGTCCTAATATGATCAAAGGCCCACAAAACTTATAAGTAGAATACCTCGAAAGGTCTTGTAAACTGAGGCCTTCTTTGTGCGTTGTGTCTTTTCCCACAATTCCTACAGAATTCATGACTGCTTTACAGTGACTTTCTGCCTTACAGCAAATCCAATGCAAGCTGTGTTTAGTGCACTAGTATAGGATGTGGTTAAGCGTTGGAGGTCCTAACTGAATGGAAACCTGCTTTTGAGCTAAGGTAACCCTGCGAGACAATGAACGAAGCTTGATGTAGGAGTAGTTACGTGGGTGTAGCAGAAAACAACTTTAGGTGTAGCAGAAAATTTCTGCGTACATAGGAATTAGAGGTTGAAGCCCATCGATTTGACAGTGTAAAAATCGACCCTGCAAAATTATTTATCAAGTTTATCCAACCAGAATAATTTCCTACAGTTGTGAATTACCTCTTCTCTACAAGAGAAAATCCCACTGACCATTTAACGTTACAATGCTACAAACCACTGATGGTTACACATCAGTAAAATCACCAATTTTGTTGTTCGAGAAAGAGGTTTGCCAACAGCATTAGTCCCCATCTAGTAATTTCCAATAAGTGGCTAATTTCCGTAGTTGTTGAACGCGGATCGATATTTCCTTTTATCAGTAAACAAGATGTTATCAGCCACATCTGGTAGGATCTAATAGAGCCAAACACATTAGCTAGTTGGCTAACAATGTTAATGATGGAAAAGCTTTTTTACTAATGAAAGAGAATTATGATGGGAGAAATATGGAGCGAACCATGTCAGCAACAATTTTTACTGGATGTAAACAGGACGATTGCTGATCAATATAATGCATTTAATTATTTCTCTTTTCGAACTGTCTCAACAAGAAAGGTACAAACACTGTGGCAGCCGATTTTTTAATATATGACATGTGATTGATTGGCTATTGACGTGAATTTTACCATGTTTCTAAATCATGTATTGTTGCGTGTTAGAAAATCTAGTGCTTCGGTATATTTCCCAGTATTTTCCACAGCACACACACTCTTAATAAAAAGTACTCATTGTACAACATTTGAGCTTCACTGGTTTGAACTACTCCTAATTGTACATTGTCTGATACTAAATTCCTTCATTGCTGTCAGTGAATTTCCTTATGCTCGGAAACTGTAACATAGTATTGAACTGGATGTAAAGACGTTTGTGCACCACTGTTACCTGTTAACATTTGTTACTTATCTGTAGTTTTTCATGTAATTCGTCTGTGTGCTTAATTGTGCTTACAATACTTATATTGAATAATACTGCAATTTCTTTTGAGCCAGTGACCATTTTTTTGTTCCTTAGACATATTGTAAAGTGTGCATATTAGTTTCCATAGGTATATTTGCTGGGGTTTACATGCAGTGCTATTACAGGTATTTCAAGTTCAGGACAGTGAAGATTTCTTCTTCAAATCAAAAGTGGCTAAAATCGCAATTAAAGTTACCTTCTTAAAAAAGTGTTTTTTTTCCTCCGGTTGATGATTCTGCAATGTTCACGGAACCATCAATTCACCAACAATAAACCTTTTTTTTTCATTCAATACTCTTCAGTAGAACAGCGAATTTAAAGGTCAAAGAGTTCATGACATAAAGGAAATCCTGAACACCATTCATCAATCAGAATGCTGAATATAATTCGAATATGACATTTTATTTTTGTGTGTTTTATATTTATTTGTTTTTGTATAGTCTAAGATGACGGTGCAAGAAAAAAGTGAGAAAAGAAAGGCAAAAATTCTGTCACTGCATTTGCTACAACCTTGGCATAAATAATTCGATGCCCTTTTAATTGTTGCGTCAAGAAAAGCTAAGCAAAACTAAGAGTATTTTAACAACTTGTTTAGCTATACTATGTCGACAAATATCAAATGGGTTACCGTAGGCAGATACCCAGCTTTAAGCAGAGAATCGAACCATTAAGAAATCCAGCAGCTGCTTGATTGTGTGTGGCCAACGACCTTGCTAATATTTAAAACCGGTAACTCACGGAGACCCAGCTACAAAGCAAGTTCATGAAAGTAGGGTAATTTTCTAGTTAACCGATTAAATGCTAACGTTCCCAAACAGCTATGGCTGACAATACAGTCAAACCGCCAAAGTCCAAATGTGCGACCCAAATGTGACATAGCAAAGAACAGTGGATAGCATTGTCATCTCCAAACCAACTGAACAATGGATCGAATCCCACGACTGACAGAGTTAACTCAAAAAAACTCACAAGAAGTCATAGTGGGAATGAAAGGCTTAATCTCAAGTTTCAAAAGTCACACATCATTTGCTAGTTGCTAAATCACGACATTACAGACAATGAAGCCAACTTTTCATGATTGGTGTGGATAAATAATCATTTGAAATAATAATAATGATATATGTACATAGTTCCGTATGATATTCACAGTAATATTAAATTTTGAATTTCATTTGAAAGTGCATCAGGCAGTTTTAAGTGAATAATATTTATACGACAATACAGTTGTTTTCCTAAGTACTTCTAAAGACCAATGTAAATTTCAAGAAGTTACAAGTTTTTGTTTGCTCTCTGTAACGGCAATGATGGTGTTAACAATAAAAAATTCAGATACTACGGAAATGAATTGTGTGCACTTCTTGCTATAATTTTTCGATATCAGACATTAATGGGTCGCATTTACTGTGGACGTATTATGACTCGGTGCGTCTTTACTTCCCGTTGCATTAAACTGCATCAAAATGATCAAATACGTCAAAATAGTGCCCATGATCTGAAAATAAGAAAAAAAATGTTAATTAGTGAGGATGTTTTACTACATGTAATTCCTCGAATTGGTTCAACCAGGAGTATATAAATGCGGATATGTTTGTAATAACCGTGTTTATAACTCTCGCTATTTAGTCCACCCCTCGTTACAAGGGCATTGGGCAAGAGCTATGGATCTCGATTCCCGGCCCCAGGCAAGTACATTCACCATCGCTAGAATATTATTATACCATAGCAACACTAGAAGGTACTAACCTCCTGCCATGCACAAAAACTAGTGTAGAGTCGGGAAGCAAGAGTTGTGATTTCTACCCTAGTCAGCCTTTGCGTGAAGAAACGAAACTTCTTCATCACTTGACGTTCGTTACAACGCTACTTCTTGCCAAAATTGGTAGAAACTAGCGAAAAAATTACACAGCGTAATTTTAATATAAGTTGTTCATGAAAGTAACTACTTGTACGGCAGCTGGCCGCATGGGACAGTGATAGAATAAATAGGCTTAAGACGGGTGTGTAATCTTTTTTGGCTCTTTATCCCCTAGTTTGTGTGTGTTTGTGTATTTTCGTTTGAATTCGTATCAAGAGTCATGTCGTTAGCAGTACCATAGGGTACGGCGTTGGCATAAAAGCCCCTCATCAATTGGAGACAGTAGTTTACCACTGCACATGATGGTGGACACTAACTATGGTGGACATTAACATGGGCTTGCATTCCGGAACGAGAGATGGAACATGGGTTAAGTAATAGATATTACCCTCTTGTTGCAAGATTAACATGGCCACTCTAGCGTCAGGCCCTACTTTGTGCCAGCTCTGGTTCTACTTACCGTTGCGAATGTACCCATATTTATTTTAAATGGGTTCCCAGCAGCACTAATTTCGACTGGGTTCAAGATCAACTTATTTGCCAAAGCCTTAGCTGTCTAAAAGGAAAGAAAGGATTTAGTGTCATTAATACTTCCTCAGAACATAGTGATAAATGATACAAAATCTAATTTCACTAAAGCATTAAGCTGGTTATTCCAAAATGTTTTTGGAAGAAACGAAAGGATCTGTAAAATAAGTTTTATCGGTAAGAATACGGATGAGTTGGTTGTGCTTTTTCCCCCAACAGCCCGGCAAAGGGTGTACGCTAAAACTAATGTCACATGATTCCAGCGCACTATTGCATTGTTGCTTCATTCATGTTGTGGTAGTAATGCTCCCTCAGTTGTTGGGGGGGGGGGTGAGGCTTAATACCATGTCGACAGCTAGGACATTAGCGCCATTCTCAGTCTCAGTGCAGTGGTCCGGGTTGCCACTGTGCCACACGTTACAGAGATGTTAAACAAACCCCAAATCTAGATCTTATCATACATCTATAAATTCTGCAAAAATTAAAAACCTCGGAGAAGAAGACAGACTCCCCCCCCCCCCCCCCCACAATTGACATGCAGAAGCCATAACCAGACAGAAGAAAATTTCGTGTGAAGCGATGCGTTACTACGTGCTGACAAGGTCAATATTGCAGCAATCAAAAACTTGGTGTTTCGTTTGTTGATGGATGTTGACATCTTTGTTACACCATCCTGTATTGTGAAGTAACTGCGTGCATCAAGTCTGGTTTGGCCTTAAGTCTCATGAAAGGTGGAATGGATATGAATACAATCAAGAGGGTGACATTCCACAAGCACATGATGGACTCGGTGACAATAATGACGTTCGGAAGGGAATTCCCCTCTCAAAAAAAAAATGTGCTACTTGTTAGAGTTTTGGGCACTGGCATATTGGGAACAACTCAGATTTTCTGTAAAGTTTATTTTTAAATAAGAAATGACCACTTCTTTGGATCCATTGATTTAACTCGTAAAATTAATCAATGGATCCAAAGAAGTGGTCATTTCCTAAAATTTCAGCTCGTAAAATTAAATTTTCTCCAGCTTAATTGTCCCTTTCATTGTCGTGGGGCAGATAAGACAGTTTGGGTTCGTGTTCCCTAATAGCAAAACAACAACAAAATGTTGGGATTACCACTTTCAATAAAAACGTCAAACTAGAACTCCAAATGTTGAGATTGATTGATAACTTGAATTTACCTATCCGCTATTTCCCACACCAAATCTATTGTTTTTTCAACCGTAGGATAGTTAATGCAATTGGGACCATGGAAATTTGTATAAAGTGGTACATCTTTTAAGGTATATACTATCTGGTACTTGCCATGCTGTTCCATGATTAATGCTGTCTCAGGCTTTCAGCATCACAAAATGTGATTATTCAGAATGATCTAAGTACATTACACATTAAATTTTCTTTTTGACTGTTAAGTATAATAAATATGTTAAGTATATTATGTTGCTTATAGGCAGTTTTTTTTATCTGTTTGTATCTTCTTTTAATCTGGCAATAAAAGATAAAATCCAGACGGATACTTTCTAGCTGCTGGTAACGTTATACCGAATTGGGAATACGAATCCAATACCTGAAGAAATCAGGTCTCACTGCACATGACGTCAGGACAGTTTTGCTATATTTCTTCATGAAATAAACGTGAAAAAATTTTCCAAACATTTAATCACCATTCAAACACTTACAAACAAGCGTTATTTTGAATAAACTACGTTTGTAACATGAAAACCAAGTCTAATAATAAAGTATTATTTCAATATTTGTATCAAAACCAACTTCCAATTCATCATAAAGAGATTATGTTTACAAAACAACGATTCAGTATTATATTATGAACCACTATTGCGTACTACTTTTTTTTTCAATATTTTATACATTTAGGTAAATCCTGAAAATGTAGGAATAATACTCCACACTGCAAGAATAATACCAGTATCACACTATACATATACATCTATGTATGATACAATATCTTCATTAGTACAATACTCTCTGAGAAAATGTCAACTCGAGGACAAACTTTTTAAAGCCAATTTTGAATGCCAATTTTTATTTATTAAAAGAGGAGTAGAGCCAGTTGACTCGCGTAATTTTTTTTTACAACCGTACGATATTGTCTTAACCATATATTAAGTGAACGCAATTAGAACCACGAAAAGTTTCATAAAGTGGTACGTCTTTTAATGTATATACTATCTGGTACCAGCCATGCTGTTCCAGGATTAATACTGGCTAAGGCTTTCAGAATCAGAAAATGTAATTATTCGTAATGATCTAAGTATATTATCCATTAAATTTTCTTTTGCACTGTTGTAACTCTGCCTTTAAAATAGTATTGAGGTTGATTGGTAACTTTGAATTTACCTATCTGCTATTTCCCAAACCAAACCTATTTTTTTTCATGAAGATCGTACATTTATTGACGAATTATGAAATGTTCTAGGCGTTAGTTTAGGTTAGTTAATGCAACCTCAGTTTGCAATACTTCAAAATTTAGTAGCTATTAGTGAGTTATTCTGTGCTGTCGAGTAATACTTTGTGTAGTTTTCCGTCTAATATCTCACACTATAGTGAAATTCAAATTCATTAGCAACCATCATTTCGTTAGTTCAACATCCTGCAAGAAGAAAAAGTCTGTTTATTTGTGCTGTTGTATTTGTCGCATTTTCTGTAGGTGGACGAAGAGGCAATTTTCTCAATTCCCTTGTTCACTGTAGGAGCAATTCGAAACTGACCAACAGTATATCAGTGTATGAATAATGAGAAAGAACGTTAGTTACATATTAGACTCGTTGTACAAGTGTGTAACACAGCGTTGTTCGGCAACAATGCTGTACGGAATTCTCCATTGCTCTCTGGAATTCGCCCCTCGACCGACTTCGGCTTTCTTACCATATTGTTGCCAAATGCCGTTGTCTAACAGATACATATACAACGGAATATAGCAATGGAATTCTGATTGTTCCTTGCAACCATTTTTTTTTTCAAAGTAACAACGTTAAATTAACGACACGTTCCAGTATTTTGTTTTGTTTTGTTTTGTTTGTATTGCTATGGTGTTAGCAATGAATTATTGTTCGCATGTTTGTAATTAGCCTATTTCGAAATCTAAAGCACGAGATTCTTTGATACGCTATTGGTCTAAGTGAGTGAAAATAGACCTACTTAGATTGTGGATTTCGGTGGATTTTTCTAGTAAACCTTTTCTTAGTTCTATGCTTATTCTGTAAAATGTTACAGTGTGCTTTGAGTCCTCATTTATAAAGATTTCGTGCAATATACGTTTGTGTTTTGTATTTAAGTGTCATTTACCTGTAATGGTTTTCCTCGTGACAGACTACGAAGGTAAATATCTGTTAGAAATCCTGATCCCAGTTTGGCCTGTGGTGAATCAAAGGTAAAATTAGAATATTAGCATTTTAAAAAATAACACATTACAGCATTGTAAAGCCAGTTTTTCTGTTATGTTATTGACGTCGGTATTGTCTAACATCATCTCCCCATCAATAAATTAAATGAAGCAATAAATGACCAAAAACAGAACCCTGTGGCATGCCACATAGTTTAACCCACTCGTCACTTCATCCATAACACTCTTCCAATTGGCTTTTCGGTTGTGTAGATACGTTTTCAAGGGAAGAGCGACATTTTCTCTTAAGCCTTTGCATTTTTGCTGTGCAGATGAGCCAAGAAAGTTAGTATAATAGGGAAATTGGAATGTTGGAAAATTAGAAAAATTTAATTTTTATCATAACTATTATAATGCAATTTTAAATATTTTCTTAATTATCTTCCTTTTTTTTTATCAGTCAGTATCAGTTTAACTCATTAGACCATATTTCTTCGATAATTCTGTTTATTAAACTCTTCGAAAGTTAGATAACTGCTACTTGTTTGTATAAAATGAGAAGTTCAGAAAAACGAAACCAGTTCCTTACGTACTTTTTCAAAACCTTAGTTAATTCAACATTAATTGTGTCTGCCTCACTGACGAAAGATAGGAGTTGAATAGCATTTTTTTCAGTTAGCTTTCCTAAAATTATTTTTGTCATATCTCTGTTAGTATGGAATT
Organism: Lithobius niger; assembly: GCA_023313725.1. NCBI lineage: Eukaryota > Metazoa > Arthropoda > Chilopoda > Lithobiomorpha > Lithobiidae > Lithobius > Lithobius niger. The sequence goes on from JAHWFP010113982.1 coordinate 16,210, forward strand.
TAGGAGGCAAAATATGTATTTATTTATATTTTAAGATGTTGTAAGTTTAATTGGAATTCCATTTTGTTTTTCGGATTCCAAGTTGAGTTTAATTCCCTTCATTTTTTCTTCATACCCAGCAAAAAAAATAAAAAAAAGGTTGATGGGTTTGGTCGAACATGTCAATATCATTTGGAGGAACTAAGACACAGTTAGTGTTGAGGTGACAATGACAATAACGCAGGCTACCAGGAAGATTAGGAATTCCCCAAGAGGGCAAGATTTTTTCAGAAACTATGCTGGTAGGATAGAATGTGCTTGTCGACTGTAGACGTGGACTTTACTCGACCATAGACTGTATTCTGCATTCTGAAGAATGAAAACTGTTCGCTTCGAAATTTTGTGACCATTTGCAAGGTGATTTGTAAGGAGATATGACTTTGAAGAATGAAAGAAAATAATGGGTCTATTGCCCCGATTTATGCAGTACATCAGCACATTAATAGCCTACATTTAAATTGTCGCTTACAGTTCACAATGATAGGCATTCTCAAGTAAAGTCTAAAACCAAAAGGCATCCAACATCAATTCTTTTCATAAATGTGGCAGCGTATGTCACACAAACCGAGCCTCTTGGCCCATTCTTTTCAAAATGAAATTTTCCTCAATTTATTTTCTTCAATATGAACTTTTGTTTCTTAGCCCAATATTTCTTTCACATCATTGATCGATTTTTATATTTTGTAAGTCCCTTAGGTACCATGATCAGTCTTCAGATTCGACCAAGCGTCCACTTGACTCGTATAGGGGGGGGGGAGATGAGGCTTAATGGCGCGTCGACAGCTTGGTCATTAGCGCCAACCTCAGTCACAGTGCAGTGGTCCGGGGTGCCACTGCACCACACATTACAGAGATATTATTCAAACCCCTAATCTAAATCTTGTCATACATCTGTACCTCCTGCAAAAATTGAAAAACACCGGACAGGAGGACAGACTTATCGCCCAATTGACGCACAATGTCATGCGGAAGATGGAAACGACGACGAAAACCATCAAGATGGCAACAATCAACAAGGAAGTGCCGGACCGTACGCTGATCACTGAACACTCCACTGTGCTACCATCATTCGGAGTCTCAAGATACCCCCAACAAAGTTTGCAGTGCATGCTGAGACTTATTTTATTCCTTGTTATATCTTACCCATGGATTAATTAAAACAGTTTTTATAATGAATTGCAGGTTTACCTTTGTCGTAATTATGACCAGAATACTAAAGAACATGTATTTCTGAATGTTATTTGTACGTGGCTGGTTTGCTTTCAAAGTAATCAACGGTTTTGAAGTTACAAGGAAAAATATTTTTTGATGCCATTTTAGGCCAATATCTTGGAGAGTGCCTTGAACACCTGACAGTTTGGTGCCCACATAGACGAAGTCATAGTGCCAGAAGGTCAAACAGAAACTTGGCTAGGTAATTCCAATTGGTGGTTCTTTACCTTGCCACAATCGAAGTGAGCACGAGACTTCACAGTTCCCTTCTCTATCCCGAAATGACAAGGATGGCCGAGAACGCGGGACCTTCAGCACATGAGAAAGCCTTGATGATCATCAGACAACATTGCCACACAACCCCACCTTGAATACCTAGGCTAAAGTGATCCCAAATACAGCAAGACAAAAGGAATTTTCTTGTTATAAAATATCATTAAACGTATTATTGATTACATGTTACGTGATTTACTGCCTGCATCAGTTACCATGCCCTTTGCTGAAAATGTATATGATTAGAAGCAGTGAAACCATGAAAAATTAGTAGAATATTCGTGATTAAAACTAAGACCATGGTACGGAATATGAAGAGAGAATTACAGAATGGATACTCCCAATTCCTTTAATAAATAAGGTGTAATAATATCCTGGTGATATTACTAGGGAATTCGTGGTATGAAGCTCTACGAAAATGTAAGTTAATCTGAACAGCAGCTCTTGTCTTGCCCCCACACACCCTCGTCGCCATGTGTGATGTATTTGCGTGGTAACATCCTGGGGGTTCCGCTACAACATTACTACACTAGGTAAAAACTTATACTGCTGTAGGGGGGGGGGGATGAGGCTTAATGGCGCGTCGACAGCTTGGTCATTAGCGCCAACCTCAGTCACAGTGCAGTGGTCCGGGTTGCCACTGCACCACACATTACAGAGATATTATTCAAACCCCTAATCTAAATCTTGTCATACATCTGTACCTCCTGCAAAAATTGAAAAACACCGGACAGGAGGACAGACTTATCGCCCAATTGACGCACAATGTCTTGCAGAAGATGGAAACGACGACGAAAACCATCAAGATGGCAACAATCAACAAGGTAGTGCCGGACCGTAAGTGGCCGCCGACACCAATAACATCCAGGAGGGTCAACCCCCCGCAAAAGGAAACAGTGAGTAAGTCGAGTGTGACCAATGCGCAAACGGGCCAACACCACCTCCTCACGGCGACTGCGGCGACACGCCGAGTGCCATTCCTCTACAGTGCCTTTAATAGCTCGTATTTTATTGCCGTCCTGTCCATCCCACGAGGCTTGCCAATAAGCGTGTAACCTCAGACGCAGAGTTGGAAAAGCGTCCGAGGGAACAAGGCTGAGATCCCTTCCGAGAGGGCCAGAAAGGCCCACATAGACTGCTGTAGGTTAACACAATTCTGGACGTTTATTCAAGTGAGCAGGGCTTCTTATAACATTTACACGTCACATGTGTCTGACGTTACATGTATCTATGGCACATCAATGATTACAATATAGGCTTCCTGTACTGTCGGAGTATGGTTATTGTAAGCTGTGAAGGTGAACAATGAGGAACTAAAATGGCTACCTTGTGGTGCCTCGATAACGACATCACAGATTAACTTACCAACCAAACTTTTTTAGGTGCAAACGAGCAGTGTAAAATATTGCAAAACGCTAATGCAGTGCAGTAAAGTTGAAGGAAGTAATTATTAGTAATACGTTGTAAAAGTATCCTTGGTGAGAACCATAAAAAATATGTTTATTTTTTACCTTTGACGTGATATTTTCAGCAGCTCTGGCTATAGCGAATATGCGGTACGAGCAAATTATTAATGCAAATAAATAATACGTTGTCCTTGTATTGAAAGGGCTAGCAGTAAGAACTTTATATGACATTAAGCATACTGAAAAAGAAAGGCGTGCCAGCATTGCAGTAATTAGCATGGAGAAAGTCTGTTGTACGTAATTTGCCAGTAGATAAAGTTGTTCGTATTGTTTTTGGAGATTTTCAAGATATTCACTCAAATCGGGGGGTTCTGACGTGATGACATCTGCCAAATGACAGTTAATGACTGAAAACGACGCAGCACACAAATTGGCAGAAATGATGAAAAATGTGAAGACAAACAAATCATGTGCATGGAATACGATCATGTATCCTGCACCTCGAATGGCATTTCCAATATCATCCTTGTTTACAACTCTACCTAAGATGTAAATTACGCATGGAATGATTCCAAGAGCAAAATGAGGGACAGTGTGCTTCATGTGAAATATTAGTTTTTTTAACTCATTTCCATTCAGGGTGGTGGTAGTCGTTAAGAGTTTCAGAATTTCTTCAAAATCCTTTGATTTCAAAATGCACATTATCATAACCAGAACTAAGAAAACTAGAGGAATAAAGAATGTTGCCATTGAAACAAGGGTCGCTATTTGATTTCCATCGTTTCCTGATAATGTAAACTTCGCTCGTTCAATACAAAAATAGAAAATTAAAGCCTTAATCAATGCTTTGTAAATAATGGACATTATCCGTCTCCAAAGATGTCGTCCAGTTTCGTTTATGACGTCATGATTTAAATCCCAAGAGAGAAGACCCAAGAATTGACCCAACCGAATAACGGGCAAACAAATTTCATAACCAAATGACTTATTATTTTGCATTTCATTGGATGTGTTGATCCAAGCAGGAAATGCCATATGACGAGTGAAGTGATGTGCGAAGTACAGAACTTCAACGGAACTTTGCAGAAGTTCTATTAGATGAAAGAGAATTTCGCTGATGGTTATTTCCAAATTTCCTTTATAAAAGAGAAAATATACGACATTAACATTCTGCAAAATTAAGTTTAAGCCCCACCGACATGAAACACAACATTTTTCCTATACAAGAGATAGAAGTAGCACTTGGCCATTTCCTTATTCGGTGTTGCTACATAAGTCACAACTTATACCTCTTCTTGTATAACTTGAATGAATGTAATATTCACCAGAATCTAGAAGTGGTACACGAATTGGCCAAATTTCCTATAAACATAGTTCTAAAAAGTAACGATATCATTCCATCAAGAAAAAGTCACCATATTTAACCTACTCAACCAGCCAAATTAGCTTCATTTGTTCTTTTGGCAAAAATAGAGCAAACTCTTTCCCTGAATTAAACGAGCAAGCATAAGTGCAGCAATTGTTCATCATATTTCTATGAACTCTCAACTGGTACTACAAATAATTAGTCATTCCCAATTAGTTGAGCCAGCTATCAATCTACACCTTATTGTTCTTAGCACCAGCCAGCACCAGTAGCTCCTCCGTTTTCGGTTTCACTTTCACTTGAGACAGAGGCGAGCGCTAGTTTGATCATATGGCGATAGCTGTCACTTCACTCACTTCTTCCCAGCCTCAAAACAATGATGGTTCGGGTTTCTGCTAGCATTATTCCAAAGCCAAATAACGTAAACTACTGCTACGCAGCAGAGAGTTGACTTTGGGGGAACCAACCTTAACAGCCACAAACATAACGATCGTCAACATAAGCATCGTGGCTTTAATCATGTAGCGTGCACACAGCCCAAATGCCATTGAGTCAAGGAGGGAACAGGTTTACATAGAACTGTGAGATTATTAACAACTTAAAAAAACTTTTTTCACTAGAAATATTTCTAGTCAGTTTTTTGTAAGTACTTCACATGAGGTAGTATAAATATTATAATTGCCTTCTTGATTAACTTCACACTACACACAGTAAATAAATCATATACAAGGATTACATACAATAATTGTTTAGGCCAAGCATGGACCCTAGTGCAGAGTTGGCTTACCTACCCAACATGGCATCCACAGCCGGACTTGAAACAAGCAGGGACAACCTTCTCCACTAACTCAGTTCTGGAGAAAGTCACCCACACTTATCTCAAGTTCCTAACAATTAAATCTGGTGCAATCGGAACGAAAATCAAATGCAAAGCAAAGCACAATTCTGCTGTTAAAAATTATATACACTTCTGGAAAACTTAGTGACACGGTAAGTTAATTATATACAGTGTCATCAAAGACATAAAGTCAATCTGTAAACAGAATTAACATGACATTACTTCTGGTGTCACAACCAAGCAGGAAGCAACGGAGCACAAAACAGGAAGCAATCGAGCTAGTGCTGCATAAGAATTGTCCTTGCAGGAAACATATATCGAAAACATGTTATGCGCCTGAATATCCCATATAGCATAATTTGTGATAACAAAAGTTATAAATAGTAATCAAAACCAGATAATACCACAGCTGAGCCGTGGCAAATAGTGCTAATATTCCAGGTAACGTCATTGACTACTTTTGCAATCCCCCCCACCCCCAAACACGAATTGTGAACTTGTATCGCTACATAAGCTTCCTCATTATGGAGACAGAGCGTCCATACTCAGTGCAAATGCTCGCCACTTCCTGTATCCCAATGAATTGTTGGATACCTTAGACTAAGCAAATGAGCTCTTGTGGCCCTGTGAAGCACAAAAACTGGGGCTAGTGGTTCATTAGCTTCCGGCAATAAAGACAACCGCAGTCGATCCTCATCTGAACTACTACTCTTTGTATAACTACCACTGAATCTAATGGTCATATCTTCATTTTACATGTTAAAATCACGCATTTCACGCAATCCAAGCTCTCTCTGCCAATAAGTCTATTGCAAATCATGCTCAGCAGCATCTAGAACAAATTTCTCACAGAAGTGGGCGGGAGGAACGGAATGGGCGTTCATTACATTTTAAGTTATAATAGAAATAATGAGAAAGAGGTAAACCAGAAATTCTCAGAATTTAAAATAGTGTTAGTCTTAAGGCTTAGGTATTCAGTTTGTATTAGGTTTAGCATCTTTGCGTACATTGCACCACATTTAAAATTAGGCTGAAAAGACTTTATATTAAATTTTTTAACCATATTTCTTAAGTAATGAACGTAGAAATATTTCGTTTTTAGATGGTTAATTAAAATGGAAAAGTAATCTTGAAATTCTCAAGATTGGTTAATCAAACATTTTCATCCACGAAAAGGTAAGTTGAAAAACTGGCCAATTCTTGGAGGAGGAGGCGTCACTAGGTCATCTGTTCATAAAACTTCGTTAAATCCTTTTCCAAGGTAGTTATTAAGTTACTTTTCCAATTAGCGCAATTTTACTGTAACTTGTTGCTCGGTCACAATTACCATTTTTAAAGAAGGTGTACAAGACAAAATTGCGTGTTTTGGGGGGAACGAGATGGCCTCTACTTTGTAGTTATTATGTTGTAAGGTTTGGCGTGTGGCTCTTGAGTTTGTGCCCCTTCCTCTTGGGGCAGATTGAGGTTAATGGCGTGTCGGCAGCAAGGTCATTAGCACCAACCTCAGTCACAGTGCGTTGGTCCGGGTTGCCACTGTGCCACACATCACAAAGATATTAAGCAAACCCCAAATCGCAGGGACCAGGTATCTTACACTCTTTGCATCACTCTTACTTGTGGCGGTGACTTGCTGCATCAACACATCACTAAGTGGTCTGACAAGCAGTTTGATGGTAATATGGCGAAAGCAAGGAAGATCACTAACCAAGTTGTACGTGGCTTTCAATGCATATAACTTCCGAACAGAACTGCATGATTACCGGATGTTTACACTGTTAATTATACTTAAATTATCAAGCTCACCTCTGTATTGAAGAGTAAACTCAAAGTCGTTCAAACTTAATTAAATACCGTGATCTTTCAAGTCATTCAATGTTGACTGTCATCTTACAGTTGCTAACGTTACTTACTACCAATTTTCTACAAGCTTGCCAAAAAATCAATGAACCATGAGCTTAATGTGATCTTTATTTTAATATCAGCCTATCAGAGTAGTGCACGTGGATTGCTGAAAATGGGTAGCTACATAGTGATTTATTTATGTGAAAGTACAGACGACACTTATTGACGTTCTACTGCTATATCATTTATGTGAATGTAAAGAGAACACTATTGACGTTCTACTGCTATTATAATAATAATAAGGTTTATTTGTCAGATAACAGGTAAAGAGTACAGATGGCGTTTTGTTAATTCACTTATATCTGCCCACGAATTAAAATACAATGTCATACACAATTATACAAAAGGGGTAGGCATACAGAGCAATGTTGTTGGCAGTTAAATTAGAGTAAAGATAATAAAACACATTTGTTTAGCCTTGTCTTGAAGCATTGAATGGATGGGGCCATAACAACGACGGCAAGTAATGCATTCAACATGTTTAACACTCGGTTTGCAAAGAAGTACTTTCTGCAATTTAGTCTAATTGGTTTTTTAAGAAGTTTCAAAGGATGACCCCTCGTTCTACCCTCACTTCTATTTTTTAAATTTATTTATGGGTTGAAACCCAATAAACCGTATAGTAGACAATATGTAACTACGAAGTCTGCCTTTGCCCGCCGTAATTCTAATGAATCAATATTGCACAATTTTAAACTTGTCTCATAGGACTTATAACGAAATCCCAGAAGAGATTTAGTGAATTGTCGCGGGACTCTTCCAAGCCTATCTATGTTCCCCCAAAGGAATGGTGACCACAAGGCTTGCATATTCAACAATAAGGCGTACATCTACCTTAAAGGCCCACATCAGTGTTGAAACATCTCTCAAAGAAAAACAGCGCTTAATTATATGTGTATGAGCAGAAAATTAGTAGTTCGATTGGTTTGGCATGCTTGGCAGAATTTTTGGTGCATGGGCAGAATTTTTTCTTCACTGATCTGTGTTTATGCATGCTGGTGACAAACGCTTTGTAACACGAATCCAAATGGAGAGTTGAGGTGTTTTTTTGAGCATGCGTGCATTTAGATGCGCATGCTTTTGGTGCTATTTTATGTATCAAATCGTTCTGTAGAGTTTCTGACTTTCTCTAACCGTCAAGCCTTTCTGTAGCCTTTTTACCTCTCTCTACTCTTTCAGTGTTGTTGTAGTCTTTCAGCCTTTCAAATCTTTCGGTAGGAAATAATGGCTTTTTATTCAGATAAACACGCTATTATTTCTCTGCAGTGGTGGCGCACTCCTCTGAAGCCACCAGAGCATTATACGTCATCTCTAACATCGGTGTATTGGTGGGCACTTGTGGCGCTAGTGTCTCCATTAAAAGCTTATATAAGGCGCTGTTGCCTGGGAGCAACGCCGCCCCTTATGCCCTAACTTACGTTGTCCTGGTCTGTCTTTTAACCACGCAGTATGTAGCCACAGCATACATAACAATGTGACGACGATGTGGATATTTTTTAGTCACGATTCACTAGAAGATTTAAAACTTTATTTCTACGTTAAAACCCATGTTCAAGCCAGCGAGCGACCCAGTTCTACCGAGGGACTTGCTGGTTAAGTCTTAAATTATTAATATCTTGTATGCTGCCAGCGTGAGAGGGAAAACGACCAAGGAAACTGCGATTGGCCAGCGAGGTTTCTACTGATACATTTTCTTTTGTGCTGGTAGCCATTAAGGTATTTCATGCCATTGGGTGGTTGAAAGAACGATTTTACCACCTTGGGGCGAAGATTTAAAAGCTTTTGTGAGGCAAGTTGAACGATTGTTGGGCCGAATTGTCTACGGAAGATCCGCGGACACTGCAACTGGGGATTTAGTGTGGGGCAATTTCGGGCTATATAATGATAGGACCATTTGTTGTTTCTTGCATGGTTTGAGGAATTAAACTTACTCGTTGTGTTTTATCTACAAGCATTAGCGCTGCTTGCAAAAAGTAAGCTAGGTGGAGAAAGAAAGAGCATCTGGAGCAGCCATTTAAGTTGTCAAAAACTTAGCTAGGGGTTTCTAAACCTATGAACACTAGTGAGTTGTTTAAAAAGACTATTTGACTTAAGCTGTTAAATTAATGACAAGCTGGGAAGTCATTTATGTAAAAATTTAATTAATTAAAATAAAATTTTTTTTCTTTCGTTGTTCCTTTGTTTAAAGTATGATGTTGTTGAAAGTTAGTTCCAGTTCGGAAACATAACAAAGCCTAACCATAATTTGGAATTGTTTTACTTGGGAGGTCAATGGAGAGTTAAACTTTGATTAGTTTCAGGGTTGTTGTTGTACATAAGAATTTTATATCTCAGGTATTGGGTCTCAACTGGTCAGAGTAATAAACTGGATTTTGAATTGAAATGTTACTTAACAATGGTAAATTATGAGAACTAACGGTTAAAAAATAATTTATAACTTGTTATTGAAAATAATGGAGCTGGGGGTTATATGATACTTGTGGGGGGAAATATGGCGTGAAAATTTTGTTGTATAAACTTAAAGCTATGTTGCTATTGATGTGCCGATGGCTGATGTTTCAGCCCTCAAACTCTAGGGGAGGTGAGTGGAGTGTTGGCGCACACCTATGAACCATCGTTGTATTGGTGGCCACTTGTGGTGCTTGTGTTTGCATTAAATGTGATATAAGGCGCTGTTGCCCGGAAGCAACGCCGCCCCTTATGCTCTAACTTATGTTGTCCGAGTCAGTCCATTACCCACGCAGTATGTAGCCACCAAATATATACCAGAAAGCCTCACTTTAAACTTAACTGGAAACTTGTTAAAAGTTACACAATGACATAAAAATTAAATTAAATTAAATTGAGATAAAATGAGTGAATTTCACGGATTTACTCCAAGTGATTAATACAATTTTACAATAGTTGTACATTTATGGGTTCATAAGCAGTTTGTGCGTGCTGATGTGTTTTTTGAGGAGACTTGGGCTGGTAGCGCAGTAGCTACAAATATGACATTTGTAACGTTCTTCATGGACATATTGATGATGGAGAAGAGCCATTCTTGAACGGTAGGATTGTGGACATAATGGGCAGCAGAAAGGAGACACACCTGCAACATGAAATATTGTCTGAATCCAAACACACAACTGACTACACAACAATTGCAAATGTAACTGACTGATAAACTAGAAATAACCCATCAGCGAAAATCATAATAGAAATAAAGTAGAAATTCCTATGTATTATTTCCCGTGATTTATGTCTATTCATTTGACCGTAAAAATCTACATATACATTTCGCTTAGGTTGTTGTATAAGCGAGTTAGTAAAAATCAGTAAGAAACAAAATATTGGGACAATCAGTATTGGGCCGTCGATAAACAGATACAAATGCCAATGCAACTACAAACAGGGGAAGCGTCATATCATGGCTTCCAACTAGACCAATGTAAGGTAAGCCGGTACTAGTTAGTTGTTATACAGTTTTACTTTTTCATTACTGTGTTGGCTTAAAAAATTAGATCATAAGGTGGAAAACTTGAAGCTTACTAAGCCTAAGCCATGAAACCGATGACGCAATACAGCACGTACATGATGGTTAAAATTTCTTTGCTGATACGGAGGCTTTGAATTAAATACAGGTCAGTTTAGTGTGCGAATTTTCGAACCCATTGCCCCTCTTTTGATTCTAACTAAAATCCGCTTTAAAAATACCCTGGAGCCTGGTGTCAGCTAGGAATGCCTGGGATAGAACCGCTTAGTACTATATCAGAGTTGTCCTCACTACAGCACGTCCTAAGTTAAAGACACAAAGCATTTTTTTTCATTTGAAGTGAATTTTTACTGGCTGAATATACTGTGTCAAACTTCTCCAATGCCACCTGCCAATAGCAATGATATTCATTTAATGAAATTTTAGATATTTACTAACTGCAGATAAGCCCTAATTTTGCCAAAACTTAGCAAAGTTTTAAAAATGACCGAATTTATTCCTGACAAGCCGAAAATTAACAGAGTTTTCCATTGAAAATGCTGAAGGGGGACTGAGGCTTTAAGGATGGTCGACAGGTAGGTCATTAGTGCCAACCTCAGTCACATTCCAGTGATCCGTGTTGCCACTGTGCCATACATTATAGAGATGCTAAGCAAACCCAAAATGTACATCTTATTGTTATTGTATATCTGTTCCTCCAGCAAAAAATAAATAACCTAGGACAGGAGAACAAACTCATCATTCAATCGATGCGGTAAGTTTCGTGGAAGGTGGAAACGGCGACAAAGAACAATAAGGTGGGGACAATAAACAAGCACATGATGGACTGTAAGTGGTCGGAAACTTAATGACATTCAGGAGTGATACCCCACCTCATAAGGAAACAATGTGTTAGGTGACCAATACATAAGCAGGTCAATACTAACTATTCTCGCCAACTATACAACAACAAGTCGAGTGACATGCCTGGATAGTGCCTTAATTGATCGCAATGCATTGCCATGTAGTTTAGCCCACTAGGCCTGCCAAGCATCATGCAACCTCAGACGAAGATTCGAAATGCGTCCATGGGAACAAAGCTGAGCTGCCATTCGAGAGGACTGGAAAGGGCCCCTTTCGCAGTCGCACGAGCATGCAGTGTCAAGGATATTACTAAGCAGTCGTAAGTTAAATGCCAGCCAATAAGTACGTTTCTTTCGTATAGTCGAGGGACTTGCTCCTTTCGTTTAGGTTCGTGGGGATGCTCTGTGTGATAAAACTTTCCACCATTTGTTAATTTAATACATTATACAGGGTGATTCAGAAAGGATGGACCAGTGCCCACAGTTTCTCCCCCATGTGCACGATTAAATGACATTACGTACATGTGTAGTATAGTGAGGGGGCAATCTGCATATGTGATCATGGCTGACTTTGCACCAACCCTTCAAGATCATCACGACACTAACTTCTACACCGTACTTCCTACTCTACCAGTGTAGATTGAAAAGTTGTAGAGAAACGTGAGCCAACGCTAAAGCAAAAAAAAAAAAGAATGAAAATCGGACCATTAGGGTAGGAGTTATCTTTCAAACAAGTTAGTCTTAATAGTTTCACTGCATGCATGTCTTCTGGATATCTAGCAGAGAAAGCGCCCTACCAATACGGGATACAAAAAGAGGTTTTCTTACCTAGGCAGAAACGTGTGGTGCGTTTTCCACAAAATTGGAAAGTGGTTTCCTGAAGCATGCTTACGTTCAGTTACACATGGGGGAGGGGGAGGAAGGGGTTGGAAAGGTTTACTGCATGTGAGGAAGGAAGTGAACATGCAACACTCATTTGGACAAATACTCTCCCTCTTCCAATACATGAATGAATCATCTTAACTAAATTCCCTTTGCTTTAAATAAAAAACATTGCCTGAAACCATTAATCTTTCTTGCCCCTCCCCTTCCCACTCAAGGACACATTTACAGATTCTCCCCCCCCCCTCCCTGACACGAATGCGTGAACGTATGCATGCTTCAGGAAACCACTTTCCAATTGTGTGGAGAACGCACCACACGTTTCTTCCAAGGTAAGAAATTCTTTCTGTATCCCGTATTGGTAGGGCGCTTTCTCAACTAGACATCCTGAAGACATGCAGTGAAGCTATTAAGACTAAATTATTTGAAGGATAACTCCTACCCTAATGGTCTGCTTTTCATTCTGTTATTTTTTTTTTTTTTGCTTTAGCGTTGGCTCACGTTTCTCTACAACTTTCCAATCTACACTGGTAGCGTAGGAAGTACGGTGTAGAAGTTAGTGTCGTGTCGTGATGACCTTGAACGGATGGTGCAAGGTCAACCATGATCACAAGTGCAGATTCCCCCCTCACCATACTACACATCCACGTAATGTCATTTCGATCGTGCACATGGGGGAGAAACTGTGGGCACTGGTCCATCCTTTCTGAATCACCCTGTATATTTCACATCTCGCTTACGTGTTTTTTTTTTCTCTACATTACACCAGGGAATGCACAAAAAATCAACAACTAAAAAACACGACGTTTCGACTGAAAAACCAGAGCCTATAGTTCAAGGTAAATGAGAAATACAAATGAAAAAGCAAATCACACTTAGGCCTAGGATTAAAAGACAAAACTGGCCTATGGCAGTGCAAATATGTTAGAACCGCAGACAATGAACTGCACAGTGGATTGGGGAATTTGAAACAACATTTAGTATCGTTAGTGGTAAAGAAATTTACCACTTTACGTAAAAAACCACGCTAACCCCTATGTGGCCCTAGTTCCCTCAAACCTGATCCCTTCCAAACGTTAAATAAATACCGATGCATACCGATGCAAATATGTTTCGTTCTTTCTTTTAGCCCTTTTAAGGCTAGGGCTAAGTCCTTTTAAGGCTTTTAAGGTAACCAACTCATTCCAATGCAGCCTAATTATTCGGTAATAATCATCTGGTGTTACATTCAACAACAAAAGGGGGCAAATAAGGGTTAGAATTGTTGCAAGTAATTCTTGTTAGTTTGCCAAGGTAACAGTAGTATACCAACAATAAGCGTGCATGTAGTTAACTGTTACTGAAGGCATTGTTTACTGTGCCTTATGCTTTTTATCCTTTTTGAGTCTAGAGAAGTAAATGTTAGGATAGATTTGAATTTCTCATGCAACAAAGAAAACAGCTCTGATTTTTAAGCTTTATTTTCTATTTCGTGATTTTTTTGTGTGTGCACTCCATGACTAGTAATGTCCTAAAATCTGATCATTTGTGATTTATTTTATGTATGCCAGTGCTTGCCTAATAACAGCAAGAACTATGTATCAAATTCTCATGAGACGAATGCGTGAGAGAATCCTGCAATACGCCAGCAAAGAGAAACTTTTATCTTTGGATACGTTATTCACTGTGTGACGACCTAAGTGGAGATTTTAAAGTGCTTTTCATAAAGGGCATGAATGCGTAACGTATTGGAAAATTAAAAACTGTTTGCTGATGTAGTGCATGATTCTCTTACTCTTTCGTCTGATGAAAATATAAATGAAAGCTATCTTCCCTATTTGACGTGTGTACTGTGTAAATTCGTGTACGTAACAACTTTAGTGACAACACATGTAATTAATTTTGTAAAGTCTAGAATTAGAACAAATGATGAATAGATTTTACCAAAGACATTGTAGGCCTATCATCTTACACTCTTAAGAACTTACTCTTATTTTATTATTCAATGCAAAACCAAAGTACAAAAATAAATACATAGTAGAAATTGCGTGCAAATGACGTCACCGTAAAATAGTTAACCAACACCGGTTTTGGCTATAAACTACTTCGTGTGCATGGGCCTGTAAATTAAGTCTTTTTCGTTGTATCAGTAGACGCTCCGCCACACACATAGACATAAAGAGTTCCAAAGTCTATTACGTAAGCTGCATTAGTGTATGTTTATGTAAGACGTGTTGCTGGTGTTGATTTCCACTCGTGTATGGAGCACTCGTGATTTCTTCACTGCCACACTACAGTAGGCACTTCCAACGCATGTGAGTGCGCAAGTGTTTTTCTAATCCCAATTTACTTTCGGAACAATGACCACATTCCATACATTTAAAACGTTCGGTATGAATGTTGAGATGGTTCAACAAGGTATTTCGGGACGAAAATATCCTCCGACACTGGTTGCATGCATGTTCTCTAGGAACAATTTGATTAATCAAGATTGGTGAGTAGTTGTAGTCTTGATCACGATCAATTTCCCAGCCTAAAAACAACAAATAATAACAACGAATCAGAAAATCATCAATATAAAAATCACAAATGCTTTTTAAATAGATAAATGACTTTAAAAGGTAATATTGTTGAAATTACTGAGAGAAACCGATCATCCAATAAATTCGACTCAGGGTTGGTATCAAGGTCACGCTTGATAAGGGATTGTGTGGCATCCTAATTAAAATTATTAGACAATCTTCGTGCCCCAGCAGAATTGGTTGTCTGCACCTCATTTATTTCAATACATCCACTCCTGTTCCAAGCAACGTTACCTGCATTCATAGTCACTAAGGAAAAACTACCCTTTTATTAGGCGCACAAAAAAAAACATGTGGAATTTATAGTAAACCTTGTTCATTGGAGGATGTGAAAGTGACTACGAAACTGTCAACTTTTCTTTTTTGACACTTTCGTATGCACTAAATCAACCTGAAGCTGAAAAAGCTTCCTTTGAAGTCATTTAATAAAATTCAGCAATTTCAGGGTGGTTCAGTTTCATTGGTAGGCTTCTCTATTTATTGGGACAATAAACTTAACTAATTTAACTATCAACACAATGACGTCGTTGTTACAGTATGCTGGAAAAAATGCACAATTGTATTTTGAATTTGCGATACACGAACTACAGCACTTTAGTGTGTTCAACAACCACGTACAAAATTTGCTGAAAAACTAACTAGGTTTAGGGGAAGATATGTGTAACATTTGCACAAATTTAGATGCAAAACTATTTACGTTAACTTTGGACTTAAATGTCTAACTGTGTGAGCTGGTAATTGAACTCATGACCTTTACAACCAAAGCCCGAAGTCCTACTGCTAAGCCATAATTACACGGTCACCATATTATTACCATATTATTGCTCATTGATCATTATCCTTTTTTATTACTTTTTACTTGTTTTCTTCTACTACCTGATGATGAATTAATACTAAATTACTTTGTTAAGCAATCTTGAGAAAATTCATCATCGATTTTATTCAACAAAAAGTACATGGGACAGGCATGACAACCCAATTGATTATCATGAGTCATTAGTTGATAAAAAGGAGACAGCTTCGATATCGGTTGAAAAGTATCAATTTGTTTTAAAGACAACGCAGACTCCTGCCTTGTCTTAAATAAAGGTTTAAAACAGGCAGTCTGAGCTAGTTAACCCACATTAGTATACGTCACACAAGAGGCGAAATATGGGGATTCACGAAGTTAACAGTTTGCGGCAGGTGGGAGGAGCCGACTAAATTTGTGAAGTCTAAAATAATCTTATGTTTTGCCTAGCTAAGAAATAACTTCCGAACGGGATGAAGAGAAACACACAAATTTGGACAAAATATGACAAATTTTATAAATGTGATTTAAAATTTTCCAAAATTGTTGTCAGTAACGAAGGGGACGGGGTTTGACGTTTGTGACATCATTTTTCAGGGGATTGGACACGTTTGGAAAACGTCGTTTGTGTATGGTCCCTAATTACAAAATCTAAAGTTTTTTGTTTTTGTGAAAAGAACACACATCAAGCAGGAGCTCGTTTCCTGATAACTTTAGTACAGATTAACATGTAATGAACACTAAACCACATTTGTTACCTTTATTGTGGTTTATTCGCATAGGGTTATTTGTTTCAGTCTTAAAGCATTGCAGATCGTATAGAAGTGCTGGATAATGAACTGCAATGTATCTGCCATTAAAAAAAAGAAAAATACGCTTTATAATCTCTTTCCTTCATTTTTATTTTACGGTACAGCAATTTATTTAGGACTTGAACAGTGAACAAAGGCCAATGTAATGGTTACAATTTTTTAAGGAACGTTTAATTATCTCGTAAGCTTCAGCTTCCTGTTACAATCTGTCTATCTTGTTTATATGATCCCAGTTCGTTAACAGATCGGAAAAATACATTTTTGCTTTATGCTGTGTCACCTTGGTCTAACAACTGATCTGTTAGTATTTTAAGTCAAATGCCGTCCAAGTTCTCGAGGTGTAAGACATTTAGGCCGAAAAGGCTTCATATTCCAAATTTCTCCAACATTAACCAAGAGAGAAACCTCCATTTTGAAAACTGACTACAATCGCAATGTTTTGAGTACCTTGCTGGAAAGTATTCGATTACTGTGAAAGTGCTAATGCTTCCTTATTTAGGGCTTGAGAAAAAAGTAATTGTGGGTATGTGCTACAATGTGTATTTGGAGCCAAATGCCAAGTCAAGTGAGCGTGCCATAATATTACTTTAATATTTTGGTTTGTCAGGCGCCACAATGTAGTGAAAGTAGCAAAGACAATTTTACAACAGATTCAAGGTACATGTTTAAATCGTGTTGCTAGATGCCTTGTAAATATGACCTTTTAATTTAATTTACCTTTAACTACAGTGTGGAATAAAAGTCACTTGTAGTCATTTAACATTTCCATTTAAAAACAGCGGCTTACAACACTTTTCAAATAGTCTCCTGTTTTTTATGTAGTACATCGGACTTTAGATAATGAATGAACTAACGTGCTTCTATGGCTGAACTGATTCAAATTTGAAGTCTAATAAGGGAAAATACACTTACAGGGACCAAACTCATAGTGTGGAACGATTGTTCAAAATAGAAAGCATGAAAGCTAATAGCTCCTAGCGGATAGAGTTAGGTGTTACACTACAGTAAACAGAAGGTGTGGAGTGACTATATGAGGGTCCCCCATTCATCACTGAACAAGGTCTGAATGCCTTACTTTCAGACAACCAGCTAGAGCACACCCAACCATAACCACACAAACCATAACACATACAGATTGTAATTCTTTGCAAAAGTTGTTTCATATTCACAAGAATAACAATAATTGCGTCACTAGAGTTAGAATAATGTTTCATAATTTATTCAGTATGATTGAATCGCTTAGCCACACAATCTAGCTACACAGGTTAGAATGTAACAAAAAGGAGGCATAAAAATCTTTAATTTCCGGTTAAACACATCATAATTTCAAATCACAGGTAATTAATCCTGTGCATAAGTCTCTGGTGGTGTTGAATCCCCGAGCGATAAGCAAACTGCTTTCCACAAACGCTGCACGATAATAACTGGCGCTGATCTTCTGGGACGTGTTTTAAACAATGTTCCTCCAGAGCAAACCGAGAACTTAAACACTTAGCACATGTAGGACATTTGAAACGTTCTGTGTGTTTAACGAGGTGATTACGAAGACTTTGATGGCTGGCGAAATACTGGGAACACTCACGACACTCGAAGACTGCTACTGAAGTGAATTCTGTAAAGGAAATACCCACAATTAGATTTCACAAAATGTAAAACTTTGCAATTTACAGCATTTCGTGGGTATGCATCACGCAACGAATCGGGGTGCAGCGATTAGGTAGTTAGCACAAATCTACCTAAACATGCTTTTAAACTTGTCATCAACAAGTAGTAAAAATTTATCCATAACTTTTACTGCTTGTCATTTATTTGAAACCCACAAAATTCTCACAAACATGTATCCTTAAAGAATATTGCAAATAACTTCAATACCGTAAACAAGAATGTATATGTAGAATACTATAACGCAAGGTCCACGGTCAGAAAAAAAGGGCAGCATACATTGATGCGATGCGGCCTAATTATAATGTCACAACATAGAACCATTGCGCATCGTTTAGTGTTGTCCGTGTCTGCTCTTTATTGACTGATATTTATATTAATCGACAAAATGATCTTATAGTATTGTTCTGGACTTTTTTTGAAAGATTCGAAATGAAATGATACCCCAAAAAAACTGTAAGTTGTATTACTGAAACTTTCGGTTGTGATTGGGTCAATTCATCAATTTAAATCTTTTAACGTTTCAAACCCGATGTAAATGGAAAGTCATTTCTGCCATCATCGCACTAGCCACACTTATATCACGCTGACATAGTCGTGGTGATGAGATGTTGCGAGATGGCGCCTTAACATATTCTTGTTCCAGAAGAAAGGTAGCGAAGCTGGTAAATTTTTGTATTAGCTAATCAACAAAGCATGGAGGTTGAAAGTGATGACAGATGCCAAGACAAGCTGTATTGTATGGCTTCTACATATTGACCACAGCATGTTGATGGAGAATTATACAGCAATTTTAAGGAGTTCAAGTAATACATTACAGTAAGGTGTGGTGATATGTAAGCGTAATAAACATAATAACAATACAAAATAAAAAAATTTACTAAGCCATTTGGTTTGGCTACAATTTGCTGTATTACAAAAATTCTAAACGAACTGATGCTCAAAATTAGTATATCGCATTGCTGAGATCACTCACAGTCAAGGTGTGAATAATTGGATTACATCAACTTATATTCGTATGCCAGCGTGTTGAAAAACCAACACAATGCAAACAGAAAGGCATTTTTTACTGACAGTTTATTAAAATAGGTTTGGCTAAATAAGATACTTCTCATGAATACAGCACGCATTACACGTTATCCCACTTGCTAACATGATGACGGTAACATGTTGCAAGATGGCGCTTTAAGTTCTTGATCGAAAAAGTACGCTGGCAAAACTGGCAATGAGAAACCCCTGACCGTTGTTGCAGTGGCAGATGAGTTT
>JAHWFP010113984.1:0-14636 GCA_023313725.1 Lithobius niger
ATTCAAACTAAACAAAATGTTTGCATTCAGAATTTTGTTTTGTTATCAAGTTTTTTTTAAACAGCTAATCTTTGAAGACTTAGCAAAATCCCGACCATCCATACTCTGCTTATTTTACTTTAGGTGAAATAGTTTCATACAAAAACTATTCTTGTTCTCATTTGCAAAGTAAAAGTGGAGCCCTCTGCTCACATGAAATCAACGTCGAACGCAAAAAAAAACTCTTTCAAACGTTTTCACTTTCGTTTTATAACTATTTTTGGGAAATTTGGTAATTTATGAGCCTTGTGAAGGTTTTTGTTTTATTTTAAAGGTACAGCACTTTTAAATGGAAGAGATGCCCGTTTTCCCACAGTGTGCCATGCTTTTCCCGTCTGGTAGAGAACTGTCCATGTTGCCAGGAACAGTACCACCCTCTGTGTCACCCAGGTCATGTGGGTGTGTTATTGTTTCTAATTACGTAAAAAATTTGACACAATTTAGACTAAATACTACACACTTATAACTAACTATTACATAATTTTTAGCAGTATTACTTAAAATTGTGTAATACACTACACCAGTGTAAGTATTACGAACTTGTGTAGGCTAGTTCATTATCAACACGTGGCCTTGGCAGCATTCAATTAACTTTGGATCTGCTATCTTTTCAAACACTGCCAAGTCGATCAACGTAAAATCATTCATCTTCTAATTTGGACAGAGCTTAGCCTTGCATTATTTTATCACGATGTTGGTTAATAGGGTTACTCATAAAATAAATGATCACCTTATTAGTAGGAGGTGTTGTTTTTCACCCAGGGAATGAATTGGTGGAGTCAGTTATTAAAAAAAAAAGCTGATGTTTTGCATTAGAATAAATCAAATTATTACAATGGCTGTAGTGGGAGTGCGTCAAACCACCTATAGTGGAGGTAGTGGAGTTGTTTTTTATAGGAACTAATGTCATATATAAGAATAGCTTAAATGACGAGGAACAGAGGCAGTAGAGTCAGGGTGGTACTTCGGTATAGATGTATTGTAAATATGCTGGAAAGAGGTCGACAAACGGTTTCAAGCAATGCACTTAGATGAAGGTGGAAATATAAAAGAGGGAGAAATGCAGCATCTTCTTTCAAAACACTTACAAAACAAATACAAAATAACTGGAATACATCTGAACAGTTTCATTACCCGTTACTTTGCTTGAAAATTAAGTGGGGTTGTTCGGATCCTGCAGCAATTTCTTCAAATCTCAGGCATGAGTTATCCATCCAGTGTTGCAGTCCAGCTAAGATGATTTCACGATCTCCCTGGGCTAAAAATTTCATAACAAGAGTCGATTTTACCTACAATTATTTAAAAGATTCAATTGTATATACCTAATGTTGTTTAATGAATAATCTCAAATTTCGCTGATGATACATCGCAATAACTCCATTGTTAAACATCTGACAAATACATTTTAGTTGATGTCTTTAGTGCACCATGATTAATTTTGTAACTTCTACTCTGGCGACTGGCATTATTTTTGTGTAAATTTTGTACATAATGCTTTTGTTTACCTATCAACAAAAAATCATAGATGCAAACTTACGTCCACAGCACCAAGTATTACGATAAAACCAGGTAGTGCAGGAAATTGAATTCACCACCCTTATATTTCAAGGACGCTCACAAAAAACAGAACTATTTGGTTTTCCCTTTTAATATAATAGGCATTAGTCATTTCAGAAATAGAAATATTGTACTTTAAAGTTAGGAATGAACGTCATTGATCAAGAATTCCCAGTCAAGATGTTAAAGCTACACTATGAATTTGGGGCTACGACCTATTCATGCTGTTCAGCTTGTTTTAAACTTGTCTCATGTACTTATAAAATTGTACGTTAAACTAAGTTACCATAGTGACTAAGTTGCAAGCAGTGGGTGCTATCTCATAAGTCAAATGAAAATGGCCTAGGTTGCCTAGACTCCAGTCTATTGGCCATTTTTTATATTTAAACAACACCATCCAAGAAAGAATTGTTAACGTGAGCGTATTGTTATGTAATTCTCCAAGGACGAGCCATAGTGAGTTTTCAAAGAAGCTGTTCTGAAATGAACTTTTCAAATAATCAAAGTAGCCTATGGTAAATAACAAAATATAACCAACGTGAAACATGCACGCTATTCTATGCCAAACACTGTTTCTTAACCACTCGTCGTAATAACTCCATTTTGTATTTTTTCCCTCTTTGCTTACATCTTTTAAGTGATATTGCACAGTCTAAATTGATGTTATTAACCCATTTGCAAATTTAGCAACAGGCACTAAACGGCAACTTTCGTCGAGTCATACAAAGAAACAGTAGAACGGGCAAAATAAGAATGCAGTTTAAACAAGGTTAAAATATTGTTAAATAAAATTGCACAGGAGTTATAAGAATGTGAACGTGTGCAACTGAATGAAAGTGGATAGTTTTGATATTTTATTGAAATTTGAAACCAGCAAAACTTCTCGATCTTAGCTCCAGTCTCGAATCCCATGGCGACCAGATATTCTACATTTCGAAAGTACCAACTTTTTCACGTTCGATGGCATGTATTCTCCCGCCATATTCCCCAGTTATAGTTTAACGAAGTCGCAACGTTGATACCAAGTAACTGTATCTACGCATTCATTGAGCCCTGAGCACTATATTCATGTTGCGTTAATAAGTAATACTGTTGATTTTGGAAAAAAAGTAGCAAAAAGAATCACGCATTTGGTTTAGTGGTTCAGGAAGTATTAGGCATATGCCCCACATTAAAATTGTAGAATGCAACAATCGGTCCCCAATTCCCCGTTCCTTATTTCAGCATATAATAGCCCCAAAGGCATGCAGCATAGTGTTCTCAATTATCCAAATTCGACAAAGGTTACTACAGACACAAGCCAAAGTAATGACATTTGTAGACTACTTACAGGATTCGCTAATGGTGTAAGGTACAACTCCATTGGTCCATCTGTAACTTTCATCTCCAATGGCCTTTCTAGTATCAATTGGACTGGAGAGCATTTCTAGTTGTTCAGCATTCAGAATCATATCTCCTCCCCACAAGGTCTCTCCTTCTTCTGTAGTGTCTGGGTTTGAAGTAATTGGGTTCTTCATTACCTTTAATTTGTTAAATTAAATTTTAAAAATGAGAAAAATGCAAGATATCTTGTGCTGTCTAATTCTTCAATCTTACAGTTTTTCAGTTCCGTGTTTATGGTAGGAGAAACAAATTGTGTAAGCCCTGTGTAAGTTGCTCGTAGAGTTTCTTTATACAGTTGCACAAAAATATGAAGAAACTTGTAAAAACTTATTTAAATTGACTACAGTGCACAACGTGACGAATTTTTATACTAAAAAAATGCATACAGTCCTTAAGAATTTTTTTAGACTATATTTTCATGAGACAGCTAATAAAGTTCTTAAAGTATTTTGGCAGTTAAAGAAATATAAATTTCTTGTTCGTCATGTATGCCTGAACGCTTAAAAATATATATATATTCTGTAGATATTTGTTATCTGAGTTACAACTTGCCATAAAGCCTATATGTATTTCAAGATTGATACTAACTATTCTATATTATTAATGCAGTTAGCGAACGAGAACGAGCAACAGTGAAGGCAATGACATCGGATAAATAGCTTAAGAGCAGCTCTTCTGCAATCAGGGTATGGAATCCACCAACGAGTGACAGACAGGTAACCTTGACGGATTGGATGGGTTACCAGCTACACATTCTAAATATTCAGTGCTAAATTATTAAAGCAACAAGGAGCAACTTTGATTTGCCTTGAAGGAATATTTGACTAAGAAAAAAGAAAACTAGGAAAATCATGGTTTAGCCTAAAGTTTACACATTGTCATTTAACAACTGTCATTAAGAGACACTCATTGATATAGCAAACGTTGTAAGAGTCAGTCCTGCCTAAGTGCTGGTCTGCCATTAGTTTTATGGCTATTCAGAATTATTTCTTTATTCTTTTCAGGAAAGATAATGTTTTTTTGTCTTTTTTAGGCATAAAAGATGAGGTGGGGGAGTGACACTACTGGCTTTATTGGTGAGTTTGATCGTCTTTGCTATTTGGGCAGCAGTTTTCTAAAATATCAGTGAAATGCATTTTTGTTGCGTTTTTGTTTGGCAGCAAAGTAGTTGCCAGTCAGAGCAGGCCAGTATAGTATAAATCGCTGTAGCTTCCTTAAGCAGCTGTGGGATCTAGTCTGGCTTGATCTGACGTCAACTCGTCAGATGCGATGATCGGAAGTTTCCTGTTTCAAATCCCGGGTGCCTACCATACGAGAGTAGATCTGCTTCAGATATCATAGGGCTGAGAGTAATTTATTTTATAATGCAAATTAGAAGGGTTTAATTTGGTGTTTGTTTTTCCGGATCCAAGGGCTGTAGAGACAAACGTGTCACTCTTTTTATAATGTCAATTTTTAGGGTGCTATTTTCTCCTAGTAAATCAACCAGCTAGTCACAGTTCATTATTAATTTCTGACACCCATGGCATCCACATTTCCATAATGGAAGGTTAGCAGGAATATCTTGATTCCAGGAACTGAAGTCGGGTCTTACGGCATCAGCATGAGCCGAGGCAATTTGTGCCTATGCTGTGGCTGCAGATTACAGCAAGTTTAACGTAAGTTTATTACGAAGCTCCTTCGGTGACGCTGCAATCTATTCTGGTATATTCCTGACATTGTGTCTTTCACAAGTATTGCCACAATATTTTCAAAATGAAATGTGAGCAGGAATATCATGATTAGGTGTTACCGCGTTGGCTATGCTTTCAGCGTGGGCATGGGCTAAGGCAATTTATGGTTATGCTGAGGCAGTGTAGTGCTGGAGACTACCTAGTTCTTTCAGTGACTCGAGAATCTGTTTTGGCATATTTCTTTTTTTCCCTGTGACGATTAGATAAATCAAACATCTTTATTATTTACATGTGATGGTTTACACGTGATTTACAAGTCTAAGATCATGAAAACATAAGGGTAGAACACGCCTTTACTTTTCTAGGATGAAAACTGTAGGAAGTGTTTGTTTAGCCATATTAGACACCTAATTTAAAATTTGGGCCTTCCAGTTGTGAAACTTTAGAAAATTTTTCGTATATTCCTCTGTACACCTGATACTAAAAAAAAAACAGTTGAGAAATCATTTGTATTAATCTTTTGAGGATCAAACCGTACTTTCAGCCATCTAGTTACTGTCAGGTCAAATTCTCTTCAGTCTAATGATTCTGTTCAGTTCTAGGATTTACGGCTATGGAAAGACAAATTTTTATTTGTTAATTTCGCAATTCGAGTAACATTAGGTAGTAGGGTGGAGTGAAAAACACTTTTTTTTAAATTCTAATCGGCTATGTGCAAAAAAGTTGCCTTTAGGCCTCCTTATCACTCTCCTAAAAGCAAAAAATTCTAAACAAATTTTCAGAGGTGCCCCAAGGGGTCCAATGTTTGTAAATTCTATGAAAATTTGACGTTTTTCTCGAAATTTTCTGTAAGTCACCACATTTGAATTTAAAATCGGCGATGCGGCCAGAAGATGCCTTATAGCATCAATTTTGCACACACAAAAAATTGTTGACCTTGCACTAGATTAAGAGGTGCCCCAAGGAACCCCAAGAATCAACAAAAATGGGAATATTACACAATGTAAAGACGATGAACTCGTTCATGCCCCATTACCACAAGACGGCAAACACGCCTACCAACCTATCTTTGGTGTTATTTCTGCGTTTGTGAGTGTGAATCTGGGGCCGCTGGCCTTGTAGCCCGGTTTCCAGCAAAATAGAGGACCTACAAAAGTGTTGGGTGCGAAATCCTATCGGAAGGTACTATTTTGTCTAGTTTTCGTTTGTTTTCCACTATTGTGTCTGATCTACAACACGTTTAAAGTTTTTTTTAATTTTTATTTTAGATTGAATGCTGAGCTGAACATAACAGAAAACAGTGAGTGAGCAGAAATACATTAACGTATAATTATGGCCGGAAAAATCTCAGTCAAACCCAAAACAAGACAAGTGAGTAAATGTCCTGTTTTTGGTGCTCAAGTAAAAATGCCGTGAACAGTGCTGCCAACAAACGGTCACATCATGCAGTATTTTCTGTATATTTGTGGGGAAATGAGGCAAGGTAAACCTTCCGCCAAGGATCCTACAGTTAACGGATGTTGCGGAACGTGTTGCGCGTGGGATTAAGTGTTTATGGCGCAAAGCTTCCTTATCAATTATTTCCCATAAAAGTTTAGTGGAGAAGATAAAGTTGTACCACATCAAGTACCGTAATTTACTGAATCCCTACAAGAGTATGCAAAATGATTCTAAATATTTAGCAAAGCTTCAAGACTTCTTCAAGGAGGCGTAGTGTCAATTGTTTGATATTTCTGCGTGCAAGTGTGTAGACATGTCCTTGTGCCAATTTGAGAAAGCAAAGAAAGTGCATAACAATGAAAGGGTATTTTTACTCGACCAAAGACGCACCAGTAATATGATGATTGGCAGAATTGATGGAAATACAACCAAGAAACGTCAAGAAATGAAACAACAAAAAGAAAAAGAAACAGAACGTTTGCCAAAGCTACTTGCAACTCTGTTCTCAGACCATCTAATTCTAAAGCTAACCTTTATGAATATGATATTGATGTTGGATTATGCAGATTATACATGTGAAATTGGTGCTGATTCTGTTCTGATTACAGCATCGTCCTCCACTTCTGAGTTCCCAATCCCATCTGAAATAAATGATATTGTAGCAACAATGGAATTTCCTTCTGCTTCCTGGATGCGTACAGAACTTCCAAATAGCCAGAGAGTGTGGTAGATACAGTGTATCTGATCATTGTGCTGCTGCAATAGCCTCTTTGAAGAAGTCTTGAAGCTTTGCTAAAAATTTAGAATCATTTGGGCTTCAGTAAATTACGGTACTTGCTGTGGTGCAACTTTATCTTCTCCATTAAACTTTTATGGGAAACAATTGGTATAGAAAGTTTGCGCCATAAACAATCAATTCCACAAGCAACACATTCTGCAACATCCGTAACTGTAGGATCCTTGGCGGCAGGTTTACCTTGCTTAATTTCCTCATGAATATGCAGAAAATACTTCATGATGTCAGCGTTTATTGGCAATACTGTTTCAGGGAATTTTGCTGTTGCACCAAAAACAGGACATTAATTTGCTCACTTGTCTTGTTTTGGGTTTGACCGACATTTTTCCCGCCATAGTTATTGTTAGTCTGTATTTCTGTTCACTCACTGTTTTCAGTTATGTTCAGCTCAGCATTCAATCTAAAACAAAACAAAAAAACTTTAAACATGATGCAGATCAGACACAATAGTGGAAAACAAACAAAAACTAGGCAATATAGTACCTCCCAATAGGATTTTGCGCCCAACATTTTTGTAGGTGCTCATTCTGCTGGAATCCTGGCTACAAGGCCAGCACCCCCAGATTCACACTCACAAACGCAGAAGCAACACCAACGATGTATTGGTACGCGTTTTTGCAGTTTTGTGGTAATGGGGCATGAGCGAGTTCATCTGCTTTATACTGTGTAAAATTCCCATTTTTGGTGATTCTTGGGGCACCTCTTAATCTAGTGCAAGGTCAACAATTTTTTTTGCTGGCAAAATTGATGCTATAAGGCATCTTCTGGCCACATCGCCAATTTTAAATTCAAATGTGGTGACTTACAGAAAATTTCGAGAAAAACGTCAAATTTTCATAGAATTTACAAACTTTGGACCCCTTGGGGCACCTCTAAAAATTTTTTAAGAATTTTTTGCTTTTGCGAGAGTAATAAGGAGGTCAAAAGGCAACTTTTCTGCACCTAGCCGATTCGAAATAAAAAAAAAGTTTTTTCTACCATAGAAAGCACTCCACCCTATTAGGTAGTATTTATGTGAACTTCGTATATTTCTTATTGTACCAAAATCAACTTTTTGCATTAGCATCGTATACATTTCGTAATCACAGAATTAGTGAGATATTAACAGTGAAAATGTTGGCTTCACTTTTCTTCAGTAATGTGTATTAATTTCTACATGTAGTTGCGAAGTACATTTCTCGAAACATATGCGTTCCCCTTTCCATTCTCGTCGGCTTGAATTTGAATACAGTTATTGTTTCTATTTTCCATGCACCATGCAACAAAATACGTAATTTCCATTTTTGTTACTCCATGGTAAGATTAAATGACTAATAACTTCTTGTTTTGTCTTGCAAAGGAGTTCAATTTTACTCTCCGATATTGTACATGCAGAATGTCTTGTAGCTCTTACGTATCGAACATTATGAATGCAAACGTTTGCAGAAAGCATTGAAAGTTCTGTAAATTTTCTTGCAAGTGGGTCAACTAAAACGATATTCCTTCTAAAAATATAGAAATAAAACAGCAACAAAGTTTATTTTAGCTGAGCACTCGGGCGCTAAGCTCTGATCAACTCCCTGAGAAAATTGGTCTGATAGTTAACTGATATTGTAGACTGTATCATCTAGCGGTCCCCTTAAATAGTTGTGAGATTTATTTCAGTTATACGACGAAAGCTCGGTTAAAGTTTAATGGCTGCAAGTAAATCTATTACAGTAATATTTTTCCACAAACATCAAATTGCCTTAGCGTGGACTTAGAGCCTCGATATTTTAGACCAAAGGCAAAAGTCATAAGGCTCACTGACATACTGACACGTTCCTATAAGCTGTGTATGTACAAGAGAGGAAATTTGGATTCATATGTTTAGGGTCCAATTCCAAACTCAGGCAGACCGACATATAGGTCCTATAAGCAACGAATATAGGTTTCATCTGTACATATTTAGAAATTCTCGCCATTCTTGGCAATCGCTACACATACCATTATCAGAAACTCCCTGGGTTTATCTCTCCA
This sequence comes from Lithobius niger, assembly GCA_023313725.1. Lineage (NCBI taxonomy): Eukaryota > Metazoa > Arthropoda > Chilopoda > Lithobiomorpha > Lithobiidae > Lithobius > Lithobius niger. The sequence goes on from JAHWFP010113984.1 coordinate 8,887, forward strand.
TATTCGTCTTCCATATTCTTTCTAAACCATTGTAGGCTTAAACATTAAGCCAGTGATTCTGTACAAGCACTACATTCCTTCATATGGCATACGGCTTAAAAAAATTCTTACATGAGCCGTAGCAGTAGCGACCACAACGAATAGTAGAAATGGATACATCTTTAGCATCTGTGTGAATTAGTAACTGAATATGTACGTAGCATATATATACTTGTTGAGTGTACTCACAATCAGTACCTTTTCAAAATAAGTGAATAGGCTAAAAGCATCATTAACCAGTTGTATTGGTATTGCTTTAAAGTTAGATCCGCTCCCTGTTTGTTCGTTATCTTGCCTACATTCATTGAATAATTTAATATTGCTTATTTGCGATCATTGACGAAGTCACCTATACCTTATGACTGTTGGTGATCCGCCGCACTTTCGCCAAACCAGGAATACTTTGATGATATTTCAATGGTACATTTATAGTTTCCATGTTGGTTAATAATGTCGCTTTATATTTCTGTAATGTCAGTATGCGAATGAATGTTTTACAGCTGCCTCTAACTTGAATGACAACTTTTTAAAAACATGTGAAGCTAACCGTATTAGCGGGCTGGGCTCAGATGAAGTGATCGTCAGTTGTGAATATTTTCCCTAAAGTTCAACATTTTGCCGAAAATTAATTCGCATTTCGGACGTTAATATTTGTTGTGGGATCAAATCAATGAACTCCTGATCATTTATAACACCAACTAGCAAACAATAAGCATGTTAAAATCTGTAAGATGCACCTGAAAGTCAGTTATCTTAGTTGAACAGCCTCCTGATAATCGTAAACCCACTTTAATTTAAGATGGATTGGATCTGGGCGATGGCTATTGAGGAGTTAAGATACCACCTGTATAGGAAGCGTCCTAATTTCAGACTGGCTTTTTTAAAAATACCATCAACTAGAAAACAGAGATTGGGCCTATTGTAGGCGGTGCGAACAGATCTTTACTTCAAAGTTATACTTAGTTTTTATTTTAATGATGGTACCTCATTTGTAAACGCTCCTTAAAATATTGGGTGAAATACTCACCGGGCTAAGTTTAGTCTCGTTGCCTTTTGTTGTGAAATATGATGCTGTTCTTTGCTGGCCTTTTTCTTATTTTAGCTTTTTTTAACAAGCTTTCATTTGCTCCCGTATTTAGTTTCTGTTTATTATTTGTAGCCTCTTTTCACAGCCCACACTAAAGATATGGGCCATCACCACCGAGTAAAAATAAAACAGCTCGTATATAGCGATCAATGTTTGAGCTACTGCTGGCAATGATTCTTGTTTACATTGTTTACCGAAACTGCTGTGAAAAATATGATCCGTATATTGGTCAAATATTAATGGAGTTATTAACCTTTTGACGAAATGGGGGCATCGTTTTGTTTTCATGAATTTTTCGTGGGGGCTCTGAATCCAAAATTTCTTCTCTTTATGTGCCTATGCATGGTGCCAAGTTTCATCTGATTCACGAAACGCAGTTTTCCAATAAAAATGAGTGATAACAGACAGTAGTAATAGGAGAGTGGGTCATATTTTCGGTAATTTTTGAAACATTACCATAAGATTCCCTCTACGGTTTTCAACAGAATAAAGATTATCAAGATACCCGCTACAGATGTCAGTAGAATACGGATGATCGAAATTCCCATTGCTGACACTCACACACACACATGCACATACATGTGATTTCCCTTTTGCAGTCGCCCAAGCTTTCATTGAATTTAGTTAGATCCACGGTTAAGAGATATAGAGACATAGATCCCATTTGCATGAAAATATTGTGACTGGAAAAAGACGTGACGACATCAGTATTCTGCCTCTTTGTTGAAAAGAGCGTTCGAATCATTACTTATACAGATAATTCCGTTTGACTAACACACAAACAAACGAAAGAATTAAGATTATCGAGGTTCCCACTGTGAATTCAATAGTAATTGGAGTGGGATTCTCGGTAATCTGGCGACACACAAACAAACAAACAAATCTTATGATCTTAGTCATATAGATTATTGTTATTATTACTAGTTAGGTACACCATTATTTTATCTTTAATAACTTTTTCAACAATCCTACATGGAATACATGACAGTGAAATGGGTCGATAGTTTAAGAGATGAGAACTATTTCCCTTTTTAAAAATAGGAATAACTCTAGCCTTCTTCCAACAGGAAGAAATTCACCATTTAATGAAGATTTAATTAAAATCATAGCCAGAGGTACACTAAGCTCGACTGCAAACTTTTTATAAAATGCAACCGAAAATCGTCAGGTCCAACAGAATTACAAATGAAGAATAAATATGACGTCTAGCTCTCTTATTGCTAAGGGAGCAAATGAGTGAAACGAAATTAAATGTTCATTATTTTCTAGTATCAGTGTTGGTTTTCTAAATGATTTGTAAAATTTTTAATAAATATATTACTTAGGAGTTTAGCCTTACTGGTAATAATGGTAATACCGTTACGTTTAAAAGGATGCAGTTGTTGAACACGTCTCGTTTTTTTTCTTGGATACTTACATAAAGCTGCTGAAGTACCCTCAAGAATTATATTCCGTTCTGTTTTGATTCCTAAATCCCTGAACAGTTTTCTAAATTCTTTAGTACATTTATTATAATCACTAGGACACTCCCCTTATATGGCCGGTTTAATAAAGCATTGTTGTGATCTCTCATTTGCATGAAAATTATGTTATTCCTGTTAGCAGTCGCCCAAGCTTTCATTAGATTTGGTTATATTCAGGGTTAAGAGACATAGAGGGTTAAATTCCGTTTGCAAGAAAATCGTGTGACTGGAAAAAATATGACTTCTTCAGTACTGAGTCTCTTTGTTAAAAAGACAGCTCGATTCACTACTTAATACAGACAATTCCGTTTGACAGACACACAAACAAGCGAAAGAGTTAAGATTATCGAAATTCCCACTCAAACAAACAAACAAATATTATGATCTTAGTACTCGGTAATCAGGCGACACACACACAAACAAATAAATGTTACGATTTTAGTTATGTAGATCCACCCAATACCAAAACTGGTATAAGAGCAGCCGCCAAGTTTCCAAGAAGGGTCGGCCTTTCAAAGTAGTGGTATCATTCAACCAGGGAAAGGCCGCCAACGTTAATCCTATTAGCCAAGTTGATCGCACCTCCTAATAGTTCGAAAGTTAAATGAAAACTAGAACATTGCTACTAGTGGTAGCAATCTTCAAGTTTTCATTTAACGTCCAAAGTATTATTCCGTGCGATTAACTTGCCTAATAGGATTAACCTTGGCGGCCTTTCCCTGGTTGAATGATATCACTACTTTGAAAGGCAGACCCTTCTTGGAAACTTGGCGGCTGTTCTTATACCAGTTTTGGATTTGGGTGGATATCACAACTTTCATAGGCTTATGAATACTCCATTTTTGTCTGGAGTGTCTACAAATTTTCTAATTCATAATTCTTACGTTTGCTATTGCCCAATTAGCCGTTACACCAACCAAATGGACATGGTTTGGCGTATTGTATGCCCATGTTTCGCATGCTTAAGTCTATTTAATCCGATTTTTGAGCGCACTGGCTAACAAACGCTGATTTTCGTTCGCTTCGTGCACTCAATCAGTGCATCCCCCTTCACTTGGCCCTCCCGAGGTTAACGTTAATCATTAAATCATGAACACATACTACAAACTCACGGAATGGTAAATGTTCATATAGTTCAAATATACTGGTGCCAGACGAAGATTACTAAAACTAAGCAACTCGCCAGCTGTTTAAAATTACTCGCTACTTACACTAGACTGCAAGGATAGTAAGTCTAAACAAAATAAAATGTCCGCGTCACGTTATTGAAGACACCTTTTCTCCATAAAGAACACGTTCCCACCTGTGCTGACGATGTGCATTTTGTTTCCTGATCTTCTTTCCAGCAAAATTGCCCCTTTTATCGTGGTGGGGCAAACAATTCAGTTTGGATTCGTGTACCGTAAAAAAAACCCAAACCTTTGCAATAAGAGATATTCTGTCTCTTAGTGAACCGTCTATTTGCAAAAACAGTGCATTCTGATAATTAAGTACTGAAACAATAAGCGTCTAACACTTAAGCATGTTCTAATCTACTGTTGGATGACAATAGAAACAATGGTTACAACAATAATTTTGCACTTACCAGCCACTTCAGGGCCGCGTGCTTCTAGCTGCAACCCTCATTTTAGAAAAGGCACTTCCAAATATGACGCTTTACCTGTCTGCCGAAATTTAGATCTGTCAACTTTCCCTAATGAGCTGTAGACGTGTCGTTATATCCTATGAGAATTAACATGGAGGCCTGCGGACTAGTTACTAGTCACTAGTTACTAGTTACTAGGCACCAGTAACACAAATCAACTTTATTAAGGACACTTTTCCTCCATGAAGGACACGTTCCCACATTTTCGTGTTGACGTTTTCTTTTTACTGGACCCAAGACACCTGATTCAAACGAGTTGCAAAGATTTCTACCGCATGGGGAATTTACACCAGTATGCTGAAATCACGTATAAGTTGGTTTCAGTTAAAAGACACAGTCTGCTAGTGAGCCTCCATCTGACAACAATAACACTCTAACAATTACGCTCTGACAATTAAGCTCCAACAACAATAAAACGTTTACTTAGCAGCGACACACTAGCGTGTGTCTAGATTAGGACAACCCTCCCCCCGTGTACGGCCGGTTTTTAAACAGCATTGTTGTGATTTCTCGTTTGCATAAAAATACTGTGACGTCACTGCACATGCTAATTATTGTTGAAGGTCCTAATAAAGTAAACATCACCGTTAGCAGTCTTCGCCCATTATTTGGTAGCGCAAGCCTCCGCGATTCCCACTTATGGTCTTCGATAGCATAAATATTTCCATTGCGAACTTCAATATAATATGGATTTTCAAGATTCCCACTGCGGACGCACAAACCAAAATACGATCTTAGTCATATACATTATTATTACTAGGACAGCTCCTCCTAAATGACAGATTTTGTAGGGTATTGTTGTGATTTTCCGTTTGCATGAAAATACCATAATTTCCCATTAGCAGTCCCCAAAGCTTTCAATAGATTTAATTAGATCCAGGGTTAAGAGGGGGGGGGGTCCAGGGTTAAGAGACGTAGAGGCCTAGATCCCATGTGAATGAAAATATTGTGACTGGAAATAAATATGACGTCATCAGTACTGTGCATCTTTATTGAAAAGAGTTCGAATGATTACTTATACAGACAATTACGTTTGACAGACACACAAATAAACAAAACTACGATCTTAGTTATACAGAATATATTTATTTATTTTAGTTCTCTAGACTTTAAATTTCAATGTGCATCACGCTAAATATTACCACGCGATTTCTTAATATGATGATTTTTTTCTGTGCTTCTAGACTATAAATATTTCTATTACGAACGAAATCTAGTTTTGATAAAGGAAGGAAAGAATAATTTGGAAAAAAATAATTAAGAGCCAATTTTGAGAACAGCTAAGATTGACAACTAAGCAGTACTGCAGACGAATCAGTGTGGTCATAGTGCTTCAATAAATGGCTACGTTAATAAAAGAAAAATAATGAAGATGAAATTTCTCTCATTCTAATGACCCCTTTCAGTATTTAGACCGTGCTTTTCTGCTGGATCCCGGGCCATGTTGGGATAGCAGGGAATGAACAAGTTGATTCTGCTGCGAAAGGGGCCCTTTCTGGCCCTCTCGGTAGGGATC